>WOXC01009824.1:0-59753 GCA_011680675.1 Gymnobelideus leadbeateri | reverse complement strand
GAGCTAGTTCTGGGGGTTTGGATTCAGTGCTTTCAAGGTGGTCTGGTATGGGGAAAGTGCCGTCACATCTCTCCTGGTCTGTACTCTGGTCTTTACCCAGGAAGGTTCCAATCCCTTAAGATTGCAACTGATACTGCTCCTGAGAGTCCCTGATAGCTTGGGACTGGAAGTGATACTGTCCCTCAGGGTTTCTACTCCCTCTTGAACTGAATGTTCTCCTCTCTGACTTTGAACTCTGACCCAGAAGTGGGTATAGACAATGAAGTTGTCAAACACATCCTGTGCTACATTCTTCATCCTCTAGGGGGCTCCTCTAGTCTCTTTATGACCAGTTACAAGGTCCCTTTACCACCTCTGTTTTGGGAGCTCCTAAGGTGGTTGCTGCTTCTGTCTCTACCACCTTGTCCTACCACTGGTGTTTCATACACATGATGTCCAGGCCAGCCTTCACCCCAGTGTCACAGATCTCTATTTCTAACTCTTGAATTGTCTTTGGCTGGAAGAATGTCTCCCTCTGACTTTTTGTTGGCTCTGCTACTCCAGAATTTTATTTTAGTCATTTTAAAGTTGTTTGGAGAGGAATGTTGAAAGGACTTAGCTGCACACTTTCTTTACATTGCCATCTTGACTCCACCCCTGGAAGTGAGTATTAAATTTCAATGAGTAAATGATCAAAGATTGAATACATGAATGTATTGATGAGTTGTCACAATATCAATTTATTTGCTTTGCAAAATATCAAGCCTTAGATTCTTTATATTTAAAGCTGTGGCCATAACCTTATAATTTTCTTATAAGAAAAAATTTCAAATATTCAAATTTTATATTGACAATCAGGATATCTTTGAGTGGATGGTCATGTCTCTGAACCAATACTTTATGAAAAAGTAGTTTTTCATGGACAAATGGAGTCAAAGATTACTAAGATATTAATTTTTATGGTAGTCTTGTCATTTCACACTGAAATATGGCATGGAATAACTTGCAAGGCAGATCAAAGCCCTGTAGAAGGACATTGTGAAGGTATATATATATATATATATATATTTTTTTTTTTCTTGCAGAGAAATTCCGAGCATAGGGGGTACCCTGGACATTTTCACAATTCTTGAAGAAATCAATTTATATTGGTATTACTTTCCAACTTCTGTTGAGTTCACTTGAACAGACATTTATTGTACTCTGTTTGGTAGCAGTGAATAAGATCTTCCCATGACAAGGAGGGGAAATAAGTTCATATATCTTACATGCACTTTCCCCCCTAAATATAATCTTTTCTGAATGGAAAATTTAATCATCCTCCGTCTTCCAAAGGTGGTGCATATATCACTTGTTGCTTAAAGATACACATACATACATACATATACACCCATGTATATATATGTATGTATAGAGAGAGAGAGAAAGAGAGAGGGGGAGGAGTGAGAGAGAATATATATATATATATATATATATATATATATATATATATATATATACACACATACATATAGTTCCTGTGTGTATGTAATTCACGGGCACACACAAGCATATATCTACACATGTACATCCATGTGCATATATGTATATAATATAGATATGTGGTTACACATGATGTCATATATTCAAGTTTCTCTAAATTTCTCAAATTTGTTATTTCTTATGGAGCAATATAATATTTCATTCATGTGGAATAAATTCTGATAATTTGTTTAGGAATTCATAGGAGTCTGTTTTCAGTTTTATAATCAGAAAAACTTCTTGGAAGATTTTTAATAAATACACATTTATGTTTATATATTTGACTATATATATCACCATATTATAAAAAATTAAGTTGTGATATAGCTTCCATTTTCTTATGTTTTCTCTCTCCCCTTCTCTGTCTCTGTCTCTCTTTCTGTCTTTCTCTCTCTCTTTCCTGCTCTCTGCCCTAATTATATATTTTATATATCATATATACATATGAAAAGATATTGTCAATATGAAATTATTTTAATTCTATTTCTTTGTATAAATACATATATCCAAAGAAGGTCAAAGACAGATGGAATGTAATATCATGTACATATGTAGTATAATGTATAGTTATATACATATGCACAATATACATGTCCACATATGCATTTATTCATGTATATATCTTATATTTATATTGTAGGTATATGTGTGTATTGTAGACATATATGCACAATATGCATACACATGTTAATATAATAAGACCCAAGCTAGTCGAAGAGTAATCTTTTGGAAGTATAAACGGATTTAAAAGCAGAAGAAAAGATTATATTTCTCTATCCATCTGTCTGTGTGTCCATCTGTCTACCCATCTACAGCTTTTCTTTCTGTCTTTTAGTTTCTGGAGATAATTGCCACTAGTGATATTATTAAATGAAAGAATATGAACTATTTAGGCATATTTTCAAATTGTATTCTAGAGCAGTAGTACAAATTCACAAGTCCACTGTGTATTAGTGTGCACATATCACTGACATTTTCTTTTATCATGTTTACCTTTTTTATGAGTGAGAACTGAAATTTCAGAGCTATTATAATTATCCTTTTCTATCATGACTCTTTTGGAATTTTTAAAAATATGGTGGCTCATCATTTATATTTCCTCTTTGGAAAACTATTCCTGTGCCAAGATATTATTCAGAATACAAAATGTTATTATACAGTAGTTTTCCATAAAGGGTGATCTACCCCATGACTACTGTACTAAACTTTAAATTTCATTATGATGTTAAAAGTTTTAACATTGATTGCAATGTTAATTTTGCTCAAAGACAGACATTATAGAGAACTCAAAGAAAATCATTATCTACTGTTATGTCAGCTGAAATGTTGTTTTCTGATAATGATGAAAATTTTGTAGGCTTTGGAGTATGCCTTCTCCAAAGCACATTACCATAATTTTAAAAATGTCAATGAATACATCATTTATAACATATGAATAAAGAACACAAGTTAGAAGAGTGTGTGAAAGGTGAAGAGGAGTTGTCTGTGGTTCACTATGCTAATAAAAGAGAATGCTGTGAATGACTAAATCAAGTCAAAGGAAATTTATAATTATTTTTATTTTTTATTTTTTTGCTTTTTGGAGGGCAATTGCTAGGTTTTTTGTTTTGTGTGTGCATTAAGTGTCTGAAGCTGGATCCGAACTCAGGTCCTTTTGACTCCAGGGCCGACACTCTACTCACTGTGCCACCTAGCTGGCCCAAGAAATTTATAATTATAAAGATAATTCTATGGAGGGTGAGAAAACCACATGGAAAAAGGCTGCATATGCCTTTGAGTCACTTATTTTTTAGAGTAGCAGTCAAATAATTTTGTTCAAGAAATGACGTAACTATGTATGTTTCCATGTACCTTAATGAGATAGAGGCAACTGTTCAAAAAAGCAAGTTGTATGAATATTTTTAAAATTAATTAATTTATTTATTTTGGTGAGGCAATCAGGGTTAGGTTAAGTGATTTGCCCAAGGTCACACGGCTAGGAATTGTAAAGGGTCTGAGGCTGGATTTGAATTTAGGCCTTCTTGACTCCAGGGCCAGTGCTTTAACACCACCTAGACACCCCTTATATGAATATTTTTAAAGAAAGATCTAAGAGTCATTGCTGGAATTAAAAGCTGTTGAGTTCTACATCTCAAACTCTCCATCAGTGTTACTCTAACTATAACTAACTGCTTCATCTTCATATAACTATTCTTCACAATGAAGACCCTGGATCATTATTGAAAGAATACATTATATAAAGTATCATCTATTTAACAATAATTGGAATGGAAAACATGTATACTTTATGAAGATTGCCATTAAAAAGAATTTTTAAAATCCTAACAAAAAGTTTTGATATCAGTAACTGTTAAACTTCACTTTCCAGAATAAATCATTCTCTGAGGATTTTGGATAGTTAGTATATGTGTATTTTTATACATATAATATACATGTATATGCCCACAATATAATAGACATGTATCCATGATATGTCTGTACATTTATATTACATATGTTATGTGTCCATCATAAAGCATACATACATACGCATTGTAATTTGTGTGTATATATGTATATATTTATAAAACTAACAATCTCTGCTTAAAGATGTCACCTAGTCTGGTCTAGCCCAGTCAATAACTTTTCCTTCAAGATTTCCTTTCCCTTCTTATACCAACAAGATTACTTCACAAGGGTAGTTGAACAAAGGTGGAAAGCTGATTAATACATATAGATTAATGTGTGAATGACTCCTAGCCATCTTAATTTTTAACCCTTCTTGGTCTAACCTCCCAATGTCACTACAAAAAACGTAACTTATTAGAACAAAGGAATGCATATGTAATGGTAGAATTCCAAATGTGCTTTTTTTAAGGTAAAGGAACATTGAATTTATACCACATAGGTGAGACTTTTTCTCCTTAAATATTATGTTAAATATTCATGAAGTCATGAGATCATAACTTTAACCAAAAAGTAGGAGTTATTAAAAGCTTAGAATCTCAGACATGGAATATCTAGTACAATTCATACCTAAAACAGTAATCCCTCCTATAAACTTTGCCAAGTAGACATTCAAATTCTCCTTGAGGTCCTCCTTCACTACCTTCTGAGGAAATACAGTCCTCTTTGGAAGAGCTCTAATTATTTGTAAATGTTTTCATTCTATCAAGTTGAAATCTGTCTCCTTATAATTAACCAAATTAGAACTTTGGTTTTAATTCTACCCCCTAAGGCCAAGGTAAGCCTGTTTAATCTCTCTTGTAGTTGACATCCTTTTAAATACCAGAAGAAAACAATCATACCCTTCCCCACCAAAATTTCTTTCCACTGGTCCATATACCCTTATTTTCTTCAACCAATTTTCCCATGACATATTTTTGAGGAAGTAACAGGGAAAAGTTGAAAGATTACCCCCCCCCCCCCAAGGGGGAAGGGTTTCAAATCTATTTTCAAGTCTTTTACTGACTAGATGGGTAACTTTTTGAATCACATCTCTCTGGAATACAAGTGTATTTATTCCTAAAATGAAGAGATCACATTAGATGATTGCTAATATATTTTCTAGTGATAACATTTTAGGATATAATCTATGGGACCCTCACCATGATGGTTAAATGCTTCTGAATCACCTCCCACTTGTTGGTGCCTTTCTTAGACTCTGGCACATGGAAGAGAGTAAAATATTTGAGATGTCTGATGGAGAGTGAAAACTCTGAGACTATACCCTCCCTTCTTTTGGACATGACACTTCTATTCATGCTATCTAATATTGTGTTAGCTATTTCAGCTGCCATATCACCCTGTCAACTCATATTGAACTTGCAGTCCACTCAAAATGTCATTTTCACATAAACTGTTATCTAGTTACATCTCCCTATTCTGTACTTGTATAGTTGATTTTTTTTTAAGTCTGAGAAAAGGAATTTACATTTCTCTTTATTCAATTTCACCTTATTAGATTTGATCCATTGTCCTAGCCCATCAAGATCATTATGGATTCTTATTTTCTGTCATCCATACTATTTGATATCCTTCTTGACATTGTGAAATTTGTAGATTTGATGACCCTGCCAGTGTCATTTTATTTGAAAAATCCAGAACAATGGTCAATAGCAGATTCTGGGTCATTCCACTAATGACCATTCCACTAGAGATGTTCCTGGAAGCAATATGGCACAGTAGGTTCAAATCCCACCTCTGGTAAAAAATACTTGTGTGACCTTTGGTAAATCACTTCATTTCCTTAGTTGCTGAGTTTTTACTTGCTTCAGTTTACCTGTAAAAATAGAGGAGATGGGTTAGATGGCCTTGAAAGTCCCTTCAGACAATGATCTATGATCCTACACCCTTGTGATTCTAAAGCATTGATACTCTTTGTATTCAGTTTTTTCACCAATTCCAAATCTCTCTATCCCTAGTCAATTGTCTTCATTTTGTCCACAAGTGTCTCATGAGAAATTTTGTCAAATTCATTACTACATCTGAAGTGTTCCCTGGAACCACTAGTCTTGTAACTGTCACAAAAGGGAATTAGATTGTGTGACTTGTCCTTAATGAACCCATCCTAGTTCTTAGTGATTGATGTTTCCTTCACTAAATTTTCACACCTCCTTAGTAATAAATTCCTAAATTTAGTGAGGAACAAAAGTAATGTTGTTGTTATTGTTTTTTTGTTTTTGTTTTTGTTTGTTTGTTTGTTTTTGCCAGTAATTAGAAGACTCCAGTTTCTTCCTTTCTCTCAGAATCAAGATATCATCTATCTCTCTTCAGTCCTGTGGCATTTCATCTATCTGAAATAGTTTAAAGATGAGTGACAAAAGTTCAGCAATTATGTAGCTTGTCTGGACTTGTAATTTGGACTCAGTAAGGGTGGCTAGCACTCTTACCATTTCCTTACTTATATTGAATTTCAATTCCATTAACATTTTGTGTTCCATCCTTCCTGTTCTGAAGATCATTTATCTTAGTAATAAAAACAGAAACAAAACTGGAGCTGTTATTTGACCTGTCTCTATTGTCATCATCCCAATAACAGTTAGGGGCCTTTTACCTCCTTTAATCTTCCTCTTGTCCGCACTGTAGTTAAGGTAGCTCTTTCTGTTTTCTTCAATATTTCTCTCAATCGATATAGCTTTTTTTTGGCCTTCCAGACATTCTCAATGGAAATGTGCTTTTTTTTAAGGCCTGGATTGGATTTTTTGTTTCTATCCTTTTCTATATATCTTTTCCAAATTTAAGTTCATTGATAAGTTATGTTGGTTTCTTGGGATAGTTGTCACTTTTCTTCCACATCAGAATCATTTGTATGTCATAGCATTGGAATTTCACTCTTGAGAGTCTTCCTCTAACTTTAATTTTTACTGGTTTATTAGATGGGAGAATTATTTTTTCATTGTAGACTAACTCATTTATCTGACATTATTGTTGAATAAACTGATCTAGTTTATTTTCTAGATAACCAATAAAAATTTAAAAAATCATTTCAAACTCTATGGATTAATTTTTTTAATGAAGAGTATATTTTATATCTTCTTAAATGAACTATATAAAATACAATTTAACATTTTCTTGAGGACTCAGGGACATCATTATTATTTTGGTCTGTGGTAAAACAGTGACCCAAAGGTCTACTGAAATATGTCAGGGATATTTTTTATATTAAATATTCACCCATACTTGTGCTTTCAAAATTCTTGTTTTATTTTTATAGTCTTTTTTAAAAGCTAATAGCTATCATTTCATGGAGCTGCTAACATTCCTACATCTAACAGTTCTTTCCTTTCTTGTAATTTGGTGTTTATGTTTTGTGTGATGAAACTAAATAATTGAACTTTTAGAACTGTGTAAAGAAAGTAAAGAAACTTTGAAGAAACAATTGAGTTATATTCCTTTAAGTTTCTACTTAAGCTGTAGTTCATGCAATTGTGACATCTATTGTGTCTTGTCAAATGGTTTATTTTATTGTTTGGCGCATGGGGGTTATTTCCTGGCTCTTGGCTGGGTTCCACATAGTGGAGACTGCCAGATAGGTGACCTTAAGGTAGGAGAGTTATTACTGTACACTGAAACATTGTTATAACTCTATTTTCTATAAGGTGAAATTCAGTATTAAGTAGATCCTTTTTGGATTCCCCAAAGGGGGGATATTTGCTGCAATACCAAATGCACATCTTTGTAAGGTGGTCTAAACTTGACCACAGGGATATAGTGAAAATATAGTTTCCTCTTTACATCTCCAAACTTTGATTAATACAAATAGAGGTATCATATATCAAATTTTTGTGAAAGAGTGCTAAGTATGGGAAATAGTGACATAGAAGGTACTTTCTGTGCCTGGGAAAACCATGATACCCTTGTGGAGTATGGTAGGAAATATATTTTGGCAGATCTAAATTTTTTGAGGTGGTTACCTGGTGGTATGCTCAGTACAATCTTTGGATTATATTAGAAGTTGTGAGACTGGGAAGAAAAAATCGTGCAAAGTTTTCTAAGAAGATGTATGGGTCTCAAAGAATAATAGCCCTCTATGTCTCAGGATGTGGTTGATATCTGGGCATATTTTCATTAGGCCAGAAATCAGAATAGTTGTGGTAGAAAGAAGAAACTCTGAGCAAGGTCTTTGGCTTAAAATATCCTATCATCTAAAATTTGTCAGCCAATATGAAAATATTCTGGAAGTGTCCACTGCCTACGATAGAGAACTTAACTTCAGAAATTACTTGATTGTGTGACTACCATCTGAGAGCTTTGGAGTTGGAGTCAAAGTATGATGAGAGATCCTGGTCCTTTCTGTATAACAACAGGGAGGTAGATGTGTTATGGGAGTAACAGAAAAAGAAGCAAGAACTCTTCCATCTACTGAGACCCAAGGAGAACTTGTGGGATTGATAAGAAGTAAGACTGTGAGCTTCTCAGTAGCATACTTGCACTAGAGAGCCTACCCAGATGTTGAAGCTAGGAGTATATTATTGACTATGCAGAGCTTTGGGGAAGGTTGTTTGCTGGCAAATGTCATTATTTCTATATGGCTCTATTTGTTTTTTATTAAACTGCAAATAAACATTTCCTTCTTTGTATTTGAGGAACCATGTGCTTACAAGGAGAGTTGGTGACAACATACTGTGAGATATCATATAGTGTACCTGCAAGATTATATGAATGAAGACAGCAGGCTATAGGAGTAACAAACAACCCCTCCACCATAGTTCCTGATAGAAGAGAGGCACCATGATTAAGATAAAATGAGTGAATTCACTCGCCTTCTCATCAGAAAATGATGAATATCTTGCATCATATGTAGGCATTGGCAGGTTGGATATCCAGAAAGGTGGCCCCTAACTACTCAAGATTCAAGGAGTAACTCTGAGGGCCTGGGTTTCTAATACTGTCATGTATTAGAGACTCCTTCCTATTGATGGTCAGAGAGATTTAATTAAGTTTTTAGGAAGGGGAAATTATGAAAGTAGTCTACCCAGAATACTTGACAAAAAATATCTCCCTAACTAAACATGAAAAATTCCCTGGAGAGAGTGGGCTCAAAATGACTATTATGTTATAGAGGCATGAATATAAAACAACACATGTGGCCAAATACTAAGGTCAAACTAAGAAAAAAGGTGATTTTTTCCTTCTCTGTTTCAATTGAAAAAAGCATTCCAAAAAACAAAATTTCCCAACCCATCTTCATGATTATTGTTTCTTCTTTTTCATGTATATTACCAAGAAGATGGTAAGGAAGCTTCTGATCCAGGTTTTGCAGTGACCTGTAATCATTCCCCTTGACTTGATACCACAGTTTTGATTTACTTAGCAATTAGGGGACTTATCCATCATTTCCTACAATTGGAATCCATCTAAAGTTGAATTTATGCATCTTAAACCCTCTCCCTTTTCCCTGACAGATACCAACATTGAAGACTTCTTATTGGCCACTGTGGGTTATTTGGTACTGATTTTTAATTGATTGAGCTGATAAGAGAATCATTTCCTCATTTAAAGAAACATAAATGCATATAGAACATTAAGAGGTTATCAAAACCATCCCTTCTTCCCTTAAGGAAGAAGAAATCATAGATTATGAGTAGTTTCCACAAATGCATCCTTTATTCTCATGCCAGAATAGAACAAGGCTTACTACCATCATCATCTTTTTATTTTATGATTATGCCTTACTCATGTTTTTACTCATTTTTTCTTGCTCATTAGAGATGTAAAATCACTAGTCAAAATCATTTGAGGAACAGCCATTTGTGCACTTCAAGACTTATTAAGGTAACCTGTTAAGTACATAGTCAATACTTGATAACTACTTGGTTATTGACTCATTGAGCTGGAGCCTTTATTCCTCAAGAAGTCATTTCTGTTCAATAAACATTTACTAAACTCTTATTGTCTGTATGATACTTTGGTAATAGGATAAAAAGGCAAAAACAACCCAAACCAGGCCCTGCCCTCTAAAAGCTTACATTTAACTGACGGATACAACAATAAACAAATAAGTACAGGATAACTTGAAGAGGGTGTGAATATAAACAATTAGGAAGTCTAATTTGTTTCAATTAATATATATTTGCTAAGTACCTTCTAAGTGTTAGGAACTATTCTAGGCATTGGTAATATAAAAATAAAACTGAAACATCCCCTGCCCTTAAGTGGTATACATTCTATTGGAGGAAACAACATATAGATATAGATATAGATAAACAAATTTAAATATATACATACATATATGTGTGTGTGTGTGTGTGTGTATAAAATATTTTTTTTATCTCTTGGAGGTACATTAATAGCTATGGGTTGATCTAGTCTTAGATCTTAGACTTGCTCAGAATTCTAAAGGCAATAATTAGGAGGAAATTGTCTTGCAGGCTTGGGGGTAGGGTTAGAGTGTATAAATGTACAGAAGAATGCCCAGTTTGGGCCTGTTTAAATTATTGTATAGGAAGATAGACACAGGTGCACCTGTATTTTAGGAAATATATTTAGGTAGCTGGATTCCACAGGGGCGAGACTGGAAGCAAGGACACCAATTAGCAGTCTATTACAATAAATAGGTCAAATGAGGATCTGAACAAGGGTCGTAGCCTTGTAAGGGAAGAGAATGGAGGCAGATGGGAGAGATGTTAAGACAGAACCTTAACTGTTTTTAGCCTCTCAGCATTAAAGTTGTTCTAATCCATATTTTTCTTCTTTTATTTTTCTCAAGGTGAAAATTTTTTTATTGCAATTATTTTCATTTTTTAAAGAGTGATGAAATGCTCAAAGTCTGTTAGCATGCCAGGCTGTATTCAGAGAACAGATTTTTCCCTGATCCCCATCCCAAACCTCCAACATCTCAACAGGCTATATAGATGAGGTTGCACTGAAAGCAAAGAAATGATGCTGATGAAGCAAGAACATTAATATTGTGTCAATATCAATTGTCTTTATGTGGTCTAGCATAATATTCTCTGTGCTTTTTAGTTTTAAGTATGCTTTTTCCTAAACCTTTCATTTGATCTTTATAGGACAGAAGAAATATTTGTATCTAGATTTACAAGTATGGAAATTGAGGCTTAAAGAGATGAATTGATTTCCAAAATCACACAGTTATTAAGAGAAGTAGTTACAACCTCTGAATGCAAGTCCAGTGACTAGATAGCCCAGTGGGAAAAGTGTTAGAACTGACCAGAAAAGGTACCATTTCCCCCCACAAGGGCATACTAACTGCATAGCTTTAAGTAAGTTATGAACTGTATGTTATTTCTGACCATTCCTCCATAAGGCAATAGTCTTGTTATCCTCCTTAGGAGAGAAATGAGAAAATTGAAATGCAGTATCCACTGTGGGGTCAGAAACACCTAATTTCTCCTAATTTAGACATCTTGCCACTTTAATACTGTTTCTTTAAGATGAAGGAAAATGGAAATTGAACAATAATTCAGTGAATTTGATTGTAATTCTTGGGTCATAGTTACCCACATGACAGAGGGCTCATCTATACTTTGTGGGATTTCTTACCCTTCTGACTCATTGACCCCACTAAGAAAATATAAAAACACAACTATCTGATGCTATCCAGTCTATCGTCCCCTTTCAAGCACACAGTTCACAAAACTCAAAGAAAAGTTTTATTTACAGGTCAAAGAAAACAAGTAGAGCTCATAATAGAACTCATGGAAAATAAAAATATCTTCCAATAAGCAACTCTGCCCTAGAGACCTTTACCGACTTGGCCACTTATGTATGGTCCTCTTTGAGGATGAAGGACAAACAACAATATTTGTGGCCTGAGTAGAGCTCCCAGCAGGTATAGCTTTCCTCAGTAGTTCAGCACATGACTTCTCTTGTTCTTTGTATCTCTAAAGAGAGAATGTCCATCATTATTCTTTGTTAGGATATAGCTGTGACTTCTCTGGCCATTCTCTGTTTTTGTGTGTGTGTGGTATAACTCTTCAAGTGTCACTAACAAAAACAAAAAACAATGAAAGTAAACTTAAGTCAAAACAAAACTTCTCTATTATGACCCTATGCCTGCATTACTGAGGATGGTATTCCAGATTTACCCAGTCATAGAAAGGCCCAATTCTCTCTGAGTTATAGCTCTAACATAGTGACAAATAAAGGGGCCTTTGCCATAGTCTTTTTCTTGTGCTACCATTTCCATCAACTTCTTTTTTTTTATTCTTTTATTTTATTTATTTTTTATTAATTTTTTAATTAAACAAATGCTTTATTAACTTCTGGTTTACATCATTCATTTCCACCAGATTATGAGTTACATTTCCCCCCATTTTTTCCCTACCCACCACCCCAGAATAGCAGTCCCACTAGACATCCCCTCATCCAATCTGTTCTCTCCCATATCTTCTCCCATACCCCCTTCGACTTTGCCATTAGGGCAAGGTGAATCTCTGAGCCCCACTGCCTGGACATCTTATGAAACATTTAATTTTAAAACTTCGATTTTCAGATCCATTCCCTTTCTCCCTTGTCACCCACTCCCTCTGAGAAGATAAGCAATTCAGTATGTGTTGTACATGTATATCTATGCAAAACATTACCATAGTAGATATATTGTAAACGACTGCTTATATTTCCCTCCCACCTGTCTCACCTCCCACCTGGTCCATTCCCTACTTTGATCCTGTCCCTCTTTGATAGTGGGTACTTCTAACCTCCCCTCTCCCCAGAATGCCCTCCTCTCCATCATCCCCCCTCTCATCCCCCTTTCCCCTACTCAGG
This sequence comes from Gymnobelideus leadbeateri, assembly GCA_011680675.1. Lineage (NCBI taxonomy): Eukaryota > Metazoa > Chordata > Mammalia > Diprotodontia > Petauridae > Gymnobelideus > Gymnobelideus leadbeateri. The sequence continues at coordinate 47,045 of WOXC01009824.1, read as the reverse complement.
AGAGTGAGTGAGGGTAAGATATTCCATTTAGTATGTATGTGATTCTCTCCTTGAGCCAACTTCAATGAGAATATGCTTTTGCCTTTTTGCCTTCCTGTTCTTCCCCTCCCCTGCAACTACTTCCCCTTGCCTCTTCTACATGAGATAGTTTGCCCTACCCTGTCTCTCTCCATCTCCTCTTGCCACTTTCCTCTCTCACCTCTTGACTTCACCCCTTAAGAATCATCCCTTCCTTGGGGCGGCTAGGTGGCGCAGCGAGCAGAGAGCCAGCCCCAGAGCCAGAAGGACCCAAGCCCAGATCTGGCCCCGGACACCAAACACACAAACAAAAACCCAGCCACGTGAACCTGGGCAAGTCACCCAACCCCAATTGCCCTCCAAAAAAAAAATGATAATCATCCCTTCCCATCAAATTCAACCTGTGCCCTCTATCCATGTATACCTGTGAACATATGCCATGTACCCTTCTTCAATTATTTTCATAATGAGAAAGGTTTCATCAAACACAGTTATTGTTTTTCCATGTAGGACTGTAAATAGTCCAACTTTGATAAGTTCCTTTTGATTTCTTTTCCTTGGTTACCTTCTCAAGCATCTCTTGCTTCTTGTGTCTGAATGTCAAATTTTCTATTCAACTCTGGTTTTTTCATCAAGAATGCTTGAAAGTCCTCTATTCCACTGAATGACCATATTTTCCCCTGAAACAAGATACTCAGTTTTGCTGGGTAGGTGACCCTTGGGTTCATTCCCAGCTCTTTTGCCCTCTGGAATATCATATTCCATGCCCTTCTGTCCCTCAGTGTAGAAGCTGCCAGGTCCTGGGCTATTCTGATTGTGTTTCCACAATATTGAAATTGTTTCTTCCTGGCTGCTTGTAGTATTTTCTCCTTGATCTGGGGATTCTGGAACCTGGCTATAATATTCCTGGGAGTTTTCTTTTGGGGATCTTTTTAGGAGGTGATCTGTGGATTCTTTCAACCTCTATTTTGCCCTCTGGATCTAAAACATCAGGGCAATTTTCCTTGAGAATTTCTTGAAGGGTGATTTCTAGGTTCTTTCTTTGATCATGGCTTTCAGGTAGTCCAATAATTTTTAAATTGTCTCTCCTGGATCTATTTTCCAGGTCAATGGTTTTTCCCATGAGATATTTCACATTGCCTTCTATTCTTTCATTTGTTTGGATCTGCTTAACAGCATCTTGATTTCTCATAAAGTCATTAGCTTCCATTTGCTCCAGTCTAACTCTGAAGGAATGAATCTCCTCAGTGAGCTTTTGAGATTCTTTTTCCATCTGGCAAATTTGACTTTTTAAGGCATTCTTCTCCTCATTGCCTTTCTGAGCCTCTTTTGCCATTTGAGTTAGTCTATTTTTTAAGGTGTTATTTCCTCAGTCAGGCTGTTGACTGTCATTTCATACTTTTCTTGCATCTTTTTCATTTCTCTTCCCAAAATTTCCCCCACTTCTCTTATCTGCTTCTTAAGGTCCTCTATGGCCTGTAGCCAGCTTGTATTTTCATTTGGGGCTTTTGGTGCAGGAGTTCTGATCTCACAGTCCTCCTCCATGCTTTGAGCCTCTTTGCCCCTAAAATAGGAGTCCAATGTTGACCTTTTCTGTTTATTTTGTTTCGTTTGCCTAGGCATATTGCCACTTAATTACTTGATTTTTGGGCTTGTTGCCACAGTAGGACTCTGCCACCAGAAAGGGGAGCTTCCGCCCAAATGTGGGGTCTTCACAACTTCCGCCAGTTGGGTGGCCTCTGTAAAGCCTCCACCCACTCTGGCAAGTTGGATACCCACCCCAAACTTCCCCCACTGACCACAATCCAGATCCAGGCAGTTTAAAGCAAAAGCGATTAACCCCCAGACTGATTGCTGGATATTCCTACAGTTCGCAGACCAGGAGCTAGAGCCACTACTGACGCTGCAAAATGGCTTCTGTGCAGCTGTTTCTTCAGCAGCTTTTCACCCCCAGGGGAGGAAGCCACGTGTTCCCCAAATGCTGGTCCCAAAGTCCATAGGGCACTAACCTCTCACTTTGTCCTAGGCATATATGTGCTGATAATTCTGGAATCGCCACAATTGCTGGTGTTCTGGGGTTCCACCAGCCAGCTGAAGGCCCGGCCGCCCTGGGGCTAAAACCGTGGACCTGGGCTTGGCTCTGCGGGCTGTGCTGTCGGTTCCCAGTGCGCTGTGCTGCCTGCTCTCAGAGCGCTGGGCTGGCCGCTCCCTGCAGGGCTGCTGGGCTGTCCTCAGCAGGAGGTTAGCTTCTCTGTGTAGTTCTGTGGGTGCTGTGGCTCCAGAAGTTGTTCAGAGCTCCCTTTCACATTGTTTGAAAATCCATCAACTTCTAAAGTCATATAAACTTATGTAGTGGTCAAGAATATACAGCACATATCCCTTTGCCAAAAAAAAAAAATATTTCCATGAATGACATTTGGTTGGAACATAGTTAACACGCAAGATCCCCAATTCTTTCCTATTTATTTCTTAATAAATCTTTTTTTTTTTTTAAAGCAATTAGGGTTAAGTAACTTGCTCAAGGTTACATGGCTAGTCATTTGATTTATGCGTGGGTGCTCATTTTCTGAGGCCAGATCTGATCTTGGGTCATCCAAACTCCGAGGCCGGCACTCTTACTCACTGCGTCACCTAGCCGCCCCTTTAGGGCAATTGGGGTTAAGTAACTTACCCAAGGTTACAGGGCTAGGTTTTTGTTTGTGCGGATTAAGTGTTGGAGGCCAGCTCTGAACTCAGGTCCTTCTGATTCCAGGGCCGACGCTCTATTCACTGCGCCACCTAGCCGCCCCTCTTAATAAATCTTTGTTTAATTGAATGAAATTGTGAATGTCTCCAAAGGCAAATGACTGGGCATATTTAAATCAAAAGGGTGCTTCCTGACACATTTATGATAAGTGGATGGGTAGGAGATGCTGTGTACTTCCCTTATTGTCCAGAAGAAAAACAAAATAACTATCCTCACAAAATAGTTAATATAGTGAATAATTAAAATAACTTTTGATATTGAAATTCCTTTTTCCACCATAAGTAGGTTTGATGGAACATATTATCCAAATAAACTTAAAGGCACCTAGGTGAAATAGGAATAGAGTAATGGACCTGGAGTTAGGAAGACCTGAATAAAATCATTTTTCTGACATTGACTAGATGTTAAACCTGGATAGATCACTTAGCTTCTGTCTTCCTCAGTTTCCTCATATGCAAAATGGGTATAATAATAGCATCTATTTCCTGGGGTTTTTTGGAGGATAAACGAGGTAATATTTGCAAAGCACTTTATGTATATTAAAACAGTATATAAGTGTGACTTATTTATAACCATAATCATTATTAGCATTGTGTACTCTATACATTTCTGGTAGGAAAGTGTAGAGTCTTCTTTTCTTTAGTACTTTCATTCTGAGTATTATATGTCAAAACATTATTGATGGAGAAAATTTGGTTTTGGAAGTTTGGACAGGTTAATACAATCTTATTCACAGAGTCATTTAATATGTAGTTACTTGGAAAGGAAGAAGAAAAGTGACCCATTGTTCCAAATTACACTGTTACAGAGCACTACATTTACAGAAAACCAAACCAAACCTTTCTCATTCAACTATTTTTAATTGCTAAACAGATTTTCAAATATAACCATGATATGTCTCTACACAAACCTAGACTTTCTAGAATGATGGTAAATTATCTCTACTTATGTTTTATTCTTCCTCCAAAATGTAAGCAAAGTCAGCCCTTAAGATTATATAAATGATGTATCTGTACACTGTAGGCTTTAATACAAAATTGTTGTGTCATGCAGTGTGGTTGTCACTGAAAGAGTACTGGGTTTTGGAGGTAGAGGTATTGCAAACCAATCTCTATTTTTGTTACTTATGAGGTGTGTGACTGTGGGCTAGTCTTTTTATTTCTCTGGGAATCATTTTCCTCATCTGTGAAATGAGGGTTATTATTACTAGATGCTAACAGCTCTTCCCACTCTAAAGCTCTTATCCTACATCAATCCTGTTAAAACAGTCCTAACCCTTCAGAGACCTAATCTTAAACTAAAATGCACCATTGTTGTGCAGTGTCTCCTTCCTTACTAAAGACTGAAGGATAGGGACCAAGAGATGCAGAGGGAAATGTTATGGTGACTAGAAAAATGAGATATGTGTCTGTCTCATTCAGAAAACTGGAAGTCATCGATGTTTCTTTCTATTTCCAGTCTAACAAATGACCGAGCCTTATTCTGACTCTCATGTCCACAATGAAGGAAGGAGTGTGGGCAATAATATGTGTATTGTGATATCTTTTTACTAGATATTACTAGTATTATTATTTACTAGATCTTACTAGATCTTTTTTTTTTAGTCTATGGAACCTGAGCAGCTGCATAGTATCTCTAAACTTGACTAATGAGATAAAAAAGGCACCCAACAATGCAAACATAACCGACATTGATATATACTTTTATAAAATATTTTTAAAGCATCCATGCCAGGTGGATAATAAAAATTATCGCCATTTTATAGATGGGAAGAATGAGGCTCATGAAGATTAAGAAATGCTTGTTTAATTTCTTAAATGACTTTCTCAAGGTCCAGAGCTGGTAACTGGTGGAGCCAGGATTTAACCCTAGATCTTCACATTCTTAATTATATATATTCCATCTTACCACTATAGTATAGAGTCTTTATAGAAAATGCGCTTTGGGGATCCTGAGTTCTTAGCATGAGATATTGTTGGAAAATTAGGTAGTACATAATGTTCCATTTTATTGCATTCTTTCCATTAAACTGATCTGTAATTGTAATCCCTTCCTTCCTTCCTTTGGACTATGTCATATATCAATATTTCTTGGGGTTGATTTTCTCCACATCCATATTCATATCCTTGGTGTCAGCACATTTGTTTCTATGTTACCTTTCACAAAATTCAGATTCATATTTTCTTTCTATCAGACTCGTTTTTTTGCCCAAGAAAAAAATTTCATGCTTAGTCAAAAGAGGTAATGAAAAATAAAAAATCCATTTAACTTTTGGGCATTTTTTCAATGTTTGCACCTACAATTGAATATTATTAGATAGAGTATTTGTTAGAGTAAAAATGATTTTTGCCTCCCGTCACACTCTCACTCCTCTTGCCTATTAACAGGTTTGTATATACATTCTCTACACACAAAGCATAAACTTTGATATTGAAATTAAAGATAAGTGAATTATTAAAAATAAGGAATGATCAGGATGGGAAAGCATATTCAAGGATCCCCAAGTTTCTTGGCTTACAATTTATTTCATGATTGAATGGGTCATGCAGGGTAATCTTAAACATGACCCTAGAAAGGGTCATGTAACTTTATAATAAAATTCTTTATGTTAAGACATATCAAGTTGGTTTTTTTTGAAGGGGAAGGCAGGGCAATTGGGGCTAAGTGACTTGCCCAAGGTCACACAACTAGTAAGTATTAAGTATTAACAACTTAAGTATTAAGTATTAACAAATTAAGTATTAAGTATTAACCTGTCTGAGGTCAGGTTTGAACTCCTGTCTCCAAAGCCGGTACTCTATTCACTGTGCCGCCTAGCCAACCCAACATATCAAGTTTTTACAAAATATCCTCTTGTCAATTGAGTTGTATTCAATTAAACAAGCATTTATTCTGTGCCCATTCTGAATAAATATGGGAACTGATATACTGGGAACTTCCTCAAAATTTTACACCTATTTTCAAACATCTAATTGCTATTGAAGTATATTAAAGTAAAATGAATGAGTCCATCAGTTGAAACTAAAGAAGGTAAGGATAATGTAGTTATTTTTAACTTGTTACTCAAATCATCGAGAAGTTTATTTAAAAGCATTTTTGTGCATAACTGGCAAATCATGGGGGAAGAAATCCCCAAAGAGATGGGCTATATCAGAAGAAAGTGGAGAGAGAACCCTACATGCATAGACTAGGTTGGTACTCTAGAACTGTATGCCATTTTCTCTACCTTGCAGTGAGATGTGCAAAGGTGATATAGCCCAGAGGTGTCAAACATGTCACCTATGCAAACCACAACATTTCTGTGTGAGGTCTGAACCAGATTAAAATGTAATTGAAGAATATTTAACAAAATACTTGAAAATTATAAGATGTAAATTATGTTACATTTTAAAACTGTCTATATGTAGCTTGCAAGGATTCTTATATGCAGATTAGTGGCCCCCATTTCTATTTGAATTTTGAGATAGCTGGTAGTTCACGTGGAACTGGAGACTTTTTGGTAATTTCTGGATGAGAAGTATATGGTGTGACAACAAGAAAGTGCCCTTGTGAGAGCCAATATTTTGTTCTTATCTTCTATCTGCCATTTCTAAGTCCTACACACTTCTCTCCAGCCCAGGGGGAAAGAGACTTCAGCAGTCATCTGAGGTTTTTGCACTTCTAAGCCTTGAAACTGGGTAACCCTCTTTCAGTATGTTTAGGATCTTCTCTATATAAAATTTTAAGGTTGACCTATTAAAAATTTACTAAAGAATATAGCACAAATGGTCCTATGCAGGAAGTAATTATGTTTTTAATAAATATTAGAAATTCTTTTCAACAACAAAGAATCAAGCCACATTAGCTTAATTAGCTGGCCAACTAGCTGAGTTTTCTAAACTTTACTCCCAAAGGTGATAATTTTGAGTCATCCTAGGGTAGGCACTGGAAAATCAATAGCTTTAGCAGATGTAATGTCCTGTAACAGATTTAAAAGCATATTCACTTAATATCTGCCTTAGACTGTTGTACAGAATTAACACTTAAGATATTTCATGCTCATCCCTTTATTTAGAAATCATTGCATCCATTTTGCAGAGATGCTTGCATATTATGCCTTCTCTTGCCCTTCCTATCTTGACCCCTGTCCTACCTTTCAGGAAAGTAACAATTTATTCTGGATGAATTATAAACTCTCCATTAATTTCTACTATTTATTTAGCTGGTATTGTGGATATCACAAAAGATTGACATTTTCTGTTTACAAGAATAAGTTTATTTTCTAGGCTACAACTGAATAACGAATGGTTAAAGATCGAGGAAGCAGAATCAGTGGCCAAAATGTAACAACTACTGTCAAGGATCTTCCTACCAGGTACTATAGCTATCTTTCTTTCCCTACAGGTTTCTCCCTTCTTTCTTTCCATCCTCTCCCCAACAGATGTTCCCAAATGATTGCTTGGCCTCTTCTCAAAAGCCTAGATCAGATAACTTGGGATTGGTTCCAGCTTCACTAGAATTATATGAAAAATATCTAGGATCTAGGACAGAAAATAGAATAAGTGACCAAATCTCCTTGCTACTGATACAAATGACTGACGACAATTCAACAACAAATTCAGTAAACATGCATTACATGCCAGCAATATTTAAGACAATATACTTGGTACCAGGAGGAAATGAAGACTAAGAGATGGTTCCAGCATTCAAGGAGCTTATAAATCAATTGGAGAGGAAAGACAGGTACACATATAACTATCATACAGCCTTAGAATATGATTCAGTAGAATTTTAAGCAAAGTGTTATATGAGAGATCTGAGTAAAGAAGCATTATTTCTGCCTAGGGGAATTAAGGAATGTTCTATGGAGAAGGATGCCTCTGAGATGGCCCTTTTTCTTTCTTTATTTTTAGGGAAAAAAAAGGATTTTTATTTCACATCATTTCAGACAGGTAACTTGGCCTTTTACAAGCCCTTGTGAAAGGCACAAGTACAAAGTTAAACTAGTTATAAAGCCCTTTTATAATTCATCCAGATTTGAATTTAGCACCTTGAATCCCATTGGTTAGCATTTCAGGGTTCACTAAATCCCATCCCTTGATTACATCTTTTCATTTCCACATTTAAATTCCACCCCCTTCTCATCCCCATATACTTTTATTCTTTTCTTTTTTGTTACTTTTTGTCTTTTTCTCAGGGAGAAGGATGGGCGATTGGGATTAAGTGACTTGCCCAAAGTCACAGGGCTAGTAAGTGTTAAATGTCTGAGGTTGGATTTGAATTCAGGTCCTCCTGACTTCAGGGTCGATGCTCTATTCATTGCGCCGCCTAGCTGCCCCTACTTTATTCTTTATGAAAGGAAATGCCTATAACTCCAATGCAATATTCACAGCACCCACACTGGCTATGAATATGTTGGTGTAGTTGTCAATCACAAAATGTAACAGACTCTCCACATGGAGGACAGAACCCAAGCATTTATTTAAATACTAAAAAACTAATCCCCAAACCAGAAAGCCAAATTCATCATAGTAACCACGAAGTTCGTACACATAACCAATGCAGCAAACATCAACATTCCCAAGCCTTCCTAAGTCTTCCCGCCAGCAGGCCTCCAAAACAAAACAGACTCCCTTAAGCAAGAATGCCCCTCTCTCACTCATGATAGCTTCTCAGCCTCCATGCTTCTTGTTCCCAGCAGTTCTGCTCTCTCTCTTGCTCCTTCCTGCTCCATCCTTCCTCTTCTACCCTTTCAGCAAGCTCCTCGCCTCTTCCCCCTCCGACTCCCCTGTGATTACATTTGACTTATTAAGGGCAGAGAAGGTCTTCAAATCCCCTTAGGCCTATTAAGGGGCAGGGAAGATCTTCAAATTACCATTACCATTACAATGCCAAGTCAGGTAGGATTTCTTTAGGAAGAGATGAGGTCTTAAAAGTAAGACCATTGGTCTTAGAAGTAATGGAAGCCAAGTTATGTAGAAGGGAAATAGCAGATTAAGTTTGGGGAAATATAAATAAGAATAGGATCATAGATATATTACTAGAAAGGGCTTCAGTAACACCACTTATCCAACCCCTTTATATTATAAATCAGGCAACTAAGGCCCAATCCAATTTGATTGGAGCATAGAGCACACTGAAGGATCTATTGTGATATAATAACGCTCAAAAGACTTCACAGAATCTGTGCTGAAGAGCACTTCCTTCAGTGATTATCTTCTCCAACCTCTATCTGAAAAGGGACTCCCTCTACAGTAATGGTATTAAACTCAAATAGAAATGAGGGCCACAAATCAGTACAAAAGATTCCCTGTAGTTTGCAAATTGTCTTGGTTTTAAAATGTAATGTTATTTATGTTTTATTGTATTTTTATTTATTTTATTAAATACTTCCCAATTCCATTTTCATTTGGTTTGACAGAATGATAGAGGCCATATGTGGCCCATTGATTATGTGTTTGACATTTCGACAACATATTTGATAAGTGATTATGAAGCCTATTCTTCAAGCCCTCCTAGGAATGAGAACCCTAGTAGGTTAGAGGACGATTGAAATATCAGGTTGTGGAGCTTAGACTTTATTTATAATGTAATTAAATAGCAATAGAGTTTTTATTAATTAGTTTTTAGCAGTGGAGTGACTTAATCAAATCTCTGTAGTAAGACAATTATTGAGGCATAAATGTATAGGGTAGATTAGAGCCTGGGAACCTTGAAGGCAAGTAGATCCAAATAGGAAATTATTTCTTGATTCATGTTAAGGGTAATGAGGGTGTGAATTAAAGTTTTGACAATGAGAATGAAGAAAAAGTTATAGAAGTCAATGATATGGAAGAAGAGGAAATGACACTGTAAGACAACTTATTGATGTTGGAGTGAATGAAATGGGAAGATCAAAGGTGACATCCAATTGTCAGGCCTGAAAAACTAAAATAAGAGGTCCTTAATAGAAATGGGAAAGTTAGGAGGAACAGATTAGAGTTAGAGATATTAGAGATCATAGGATTATAAACTTAAGCTGGAAGAACCCCAGAGGTCATCATGATCAAGTCTCTCATTTTACAGATTCACACCTTGAGATCATTGAAGACTGGATGAATGGCCCAAGATAGCTCAGGTAGTCAGGACCAGACCTCACTTTGAACCCAGGTTCTCCGACTCCAGAGACAGTCTTTTGTTTGTCCATGTCACAGTGCTTCTAAAGGTAACTTTGTTTTGGATATGTGAAGTTTGATGGGCCCCTGAGGCATTCCAATGGAGATATTTAGCTAATGGGGTTCAAGAGAGACAGGCTAAGATTGGAAGTATCAGTTTTAGGAATCTTTTGCATTGTGTTCAGAGCTATGGGAGTAGACAAGATTATGGCAGAGGCAGAGTATATAGAGAGTGAAGAGGGCTGAGGATGAGTCTTGGGGAAGACACATTTGGGTGACAGGAGTATGAAATAAAGCTGGTTAAAGAGACTAGGTCCTAGTCACTAGGAATTGTCATGTCACAGGACTGTAGCTTTAGGCTTGGGAGGGCCCTGCAGGTCATCTAGTACAACTCTGTCACTTTGCTGATGAGGAAACAGATCACAGAGATACTCACCTAAGGGACTCACCTAAGGTCACCTTGGTAGTAAATTCAGAGCCTGAATTGAGGTAATAGGACCTTGGGTACCATCTAGTTCAAACCCTTCATTTTACAATTCAAGTAACTGTGACTCCAAGGGGTCATGGGACTTACCCAAGATCATCCATGTAGTAAATGGCAGAAATTGAACCCAGGAATTCTGATGCCACTATCAGCCCTCTTTCCACTGAATTGTATTATTTCCAGAGCAATAAAATAATAGAAAAAGAAAGGGGAAAAAAGGTGGGGAGGAGATGATTATATTATATCAGGAAGGGAATTATTCAGTATAAAATATGATAGAGAAGTCAGGGATTATGATGGCTGAGAAAGGCCATTGAATTTGATCATTTTAAGGAGAGAAGTTTCAATAAAGTAGTGGGGACAGTTTACAAAATATAATATACCTTATCCTTTCTCACTAATTATTCCAATTGCCTTTCAATTTTATCTGGCTAACTGTTCTGCTCTCCAGACTACCCTATGCCTAACTTACTCATGGATGCATTACTCTCTTGTTTTTTTGTTTGTTTTTTGTTGTTATTGTTTTAAATACATGCTTGCACCTTTGTGGATTTGTTTTTTGTTTGTTTTTGCTTACTAGCAGGTTGCCAGCTTTGTTGATGCCTGTCAATGATCAGACCTCTTACAGCTGTTCCCACCATTGAATTAGGTAGAAAGTTCACATGTGGCCCTTTCCACTTGACCTCTCTTTCCCCACATAGGCAAAGAGTGTAGAAAAATTACAGATATTGGGTTGTCTTCATGCTTCAGGCTAAAACCTCTCTTTACTTAAATTTCTAAATAAGCTAATTTTGGACTTCATGAGAGAAACAAAACATATATTATAAGTAGCTCAAAAGGAATAACTAACAGTGACTTTAGCCCACTCCTAACCTTTACAATCTGCCTCTGTAAGAGAGATTCAGAAGTGAATTGTTGTCATTTCCCAATAAATAAATGGTCAAAGCATATGAGTAAACAGTTCTCAGATGAAAAATGACAAAACATTAAAAATCATATGAAAAAATGCTCCAAATCAATACTAATAGTAATATACTATAACAACCCTGAAGTTTTTTCACCTTTTAGCTAGCAAATTGACAAAGGTCAATTGGGAGGTCAAGATGGTATGGTCAGTCAGGATAGTTGCATGGGTGCACACTGCTGGGATGGCAAATTGGTAAAGTCCTTTTGGAAAGCAATTTGGAATTATACAAATAAAGTGACCAAAACACCCATACTCTTTGTCCCAGAGGTTGTTAGGTGATGCTCTGTAGAGGATATGGGCCCTGAAGACAGGAGATCTGAGTTCAAGTTGGGCCTCACAGAATAACTTACCTAACTACTGTTTGCCTTAGTTTCCTCAACTGTGAAGTGGGAATAATTAAAGCACCTACCTCACAGTCGTTGCAAGGAGATATTATTTGTAAAGTGCTTAGCACAGTGTTCAGGCATGTAGTAGACCCTGTATAAATGCTCATTCCCTTCCCTTCCTCTTCCCCCCTTCCTTAACTCCCTGGGTTGTTGTAAGGATCTAATGAGACATTTGCAAAACACTTAGTACAGTGCCTGATATATATATAGTAGGTGCTTAATAGGTATTTATTCATTTCTCCTCAGTGCTACTAGGCAGAAACGCCAAGGAGGTTGCAATTTTTTTTAATGGTCATGTCCAACAAAATATTGAAAGCAACACTTTTTTTGTCATAGCAAAGAATTATAAACAAAGGAGATGCCTATTGATAGGTGAGTGACTAAATAAATGTTACATGAATGTATTACTGAGTTGTAAAAAATGGCAAATACAATGAATTCACAGGGTTTACATTAATTGATGCAAAACAATGTGCCCAATTATTACAGCAATGTAAACACAAAGAATAAGAACCACAAAACAGGTGCGGCTAGGTGGCCCAGTGAATAGAGCATGGGCCCTGGAGTCAGAAGGACTTGAGTTCAAATCCAACCTCAGATACTTAACACTTACTAGCCAGTGTGACCTTGGGCTTAACCCCAATTGCCCCTCCAAAAAAAAAGGATCATAAAACAATTTAAAAAGTGTCATGAAATTATAAATCACAGTCCTGACTCCAAAGAAGAGAGGAAGACAACCCATATCTCCACTTTGCAGAAGTGGGAGATCCATGGATTTAGAATATTGCATACATACTCAGGTTTGTTCCCCTCCCCCCTTGCAATGTACTTGTAGGTTTTGCTATTTTTCCCCTTCTTCCTCAAAACAAAACAAAACCAAGACATTATTAAATATACTCAATGTAAGGGTGAGGGAGTAAGATATAAGGGAAAAATTAGATAATATGAAAACAAAAGATATAAATAAAATTCATGTAAAATGAAATAATTTCTCAAAGATACTGTAGAAACTCTTACAACTAAAAGGGGCCTTAATGGTCATCTAGTTTGTATTGTTTCCAGAACAGAATACTTAAAGGTTCTTGAACAGGGAATTAAAGTGCACATTTCCTGTCTTTCCTATTAAGAACTAAACAACTCAAAGACAATGAATATTTGTTTTTCCTCCATGTCTGCTCAAAATGTCTCAAAGTATGGTTTTGTACCTGCAAACAACAACTCTAGCTCTGAACTGGTCACAGATCTGAAATTTAGAGTTGGAAGGGTCTAAAAGCTACAAGAAGCCCCCTAATTCTACAGATGGTGAATCCTAGTTACAGTAATGTTGTGTCTTGCCAAAGGTCACCAAGTGACTGTGTAATAGATGATGATGTTAATTCAATGACTGACTTCATTTTAGAACATGCAGTGTGTCTTCTAAAAAAGGTGACATCTCTAGAAGTATTAAATGCAAATTTGTCGACAGATTATTGTATATTGTCCTGATTCTTCAGAGAGTGTGTTCAGAGGGTATAGATGTTTGTAAACGAGGAAGAACTAAACCAAGTTTTTTTTAAATTAAATTAAATTTTTTTAATGTAAGATTGGGCTGGACTCTTCCCACCTAGGTTCTTAATGAAGATAGTCATTAGGGATAGTTTTATTTAATTCTTTAATCTTCTCATATGGTTTTGCATGCTCAGCCTGGGGAGGAATAAGGAGCTAAATTCAGTTGCTTAATTCTCCTTTCTATGTGAGTGAAGTAGCTGGGATGAGGTTGGTTCATCCTCATTGCTTCCTCTTTTCTGGGCTGGGGGCCATAAGGCACTTGGCTTCTAAAGCCCAAGCTGTTCCGTTCTTTAGATATCCCCTGACAATCAATGTATTGAGTGATCTTGATGTTGCTCCAGGGAGGAGATGACAATTAGAGAACCACCAGGAAGCAAAGAGGTGGCCAGAACAGCAGTTACTCTACAATGCTGAGGATTAGGGATTTGCTGAAGCAGGAGAGTGAGGAGGGAATGAGAAAGAGTGGGCTGTGTGTTTGCAAAGAAGAGCAGGTGAAAGTGGATAATCATATGTGCATAAAATCCTGTTCTATAAAACAAGCAATGGAGCTTTGGGACCACACAGGGGAAGGTGGGAGAGGACATATCAAGCAATAGAGAAAACTGGGAAAGTGGTCTGTTGGATGAGCTTTCTCTACTTCCTTCCCAATTAAATGATAAAATCTATCTTACCAATTACAGGGAGGATGTAAGAAAGAACCTACTGACAAGAGTTTGGATTTTTGACTTGTTTCAGTTTTGTTCATTTCTTGAGTTGATACCAAACATTGCTTCAGCTCAATTCAACATTGATAATTGCTGGAAATACATAAAAATTAAAATTAAAAAATGATTATTTTATATATTTAAGGTTTATAAGGTGTGAGAGTCTGAAAGATCTGAGAAGAGGGAAGAATCTGAAGTTACCAGTGATTGGTTGTTGTGTTTAGGAAGATATGGATAAGATAATTTATTAAGTGCTTACTATGTAAGTACAACCAAAATAGTAAAAGAAGGCAACTCTCAGATTCTCAAGGAGCTTACACTTTAATAGAAGAAATGAAGGCAAAAAGGGGGACTGGAAAAGGAGGAGACATGTTTAGGGGAGTGATGGTGGAAAGCAGCTGGTATGGAGAGAGGAGAAAACCAGAAAGTAACCAGGAAATAAACGAAAATATCTTAGGTTCCTCAAGAGCTTTGGGCAGGGACTCACCAATGAGTGAAGACAACTATGGGGTCTTAGACAGTTGCCTAGGATAATAAGAAGTTGGGTAACTTGCCCAAGGTCACTCTAAAATAAACTTAACACAAATATTTTTGACTACACTAGCCAGCTTAAGAATCTCAAAGTTAGAGAACTGAAATGATGGGATAAATTTCAGGGTTAGGATTTCAACCTAAGTCCCTTGATTCTAATTCAAACTTATTGTCTTTTATACAATGCTGCTGTCTTAATAAGTGAAAAAGTTTAAAGTATGGGCCTGGTGACAGATTGTCATGTGAGGCCTAGTCTAGTTAAATGTGGAGTTTCATCAACAGAAGGTTGGACACCAGATGCCCTTTTTTTTTGCTACAATAAATCATAAAACCATCTGCTAATGTATAGAGGTGTCATGATTTATGAGAATGGAGGGAATACAAGAAATTATATCATGGATCTTTTGAAATATTGACCTTTTTTGTATTTGCCCCTATGGTTGTATAGGTGGGTGTGTAATTTTTTTAGTGTGTACTTTTTGCATTTCTCATCTCCTACCCAGTTTTTATCTTTACCAGTTTCTTTTTCTTTGGTCCACTTAAAAAAAAAAGTAACATGTTGAAAAATAAAGTAGCAAAGACGATTAACTTGACTTCCAACCCACTTATATCCTAGATTCACAAATTTTATTATATATCTTCTCTAATCTGTTTTCTTTATGTGAAACTAAAGAGAAGAAAGTATCAAAGAATAGAAGGAAATTATGAAAACATTGTGATGCTTAGCAAGAAACAGTTACCCAATTTGTTTGAATGAAGATGGTAGATAAATTGAACTGGTCTCCATCTTTGAATTCCATTCTTACTGGAATATTTTTTTTTCACTCAACACTATATGTCATGTTCTAAAGAATTGAGAAGAGAATTCATGAAGATTTTTTTTTTGGAGGTGAAACACATTCTAGCAAATCAAGAAATAATATAGCAACAGTAATGCAAGGTTGTTTTTGGGTTTGTTTTTTAACAGCTAATTAAATTAGAAACTTTTTTTTAACCTTCATATTTTCCTCTTTTAATTTGTTTTTCATAAACTGTCATTTCAGAGCTCTAAAAAAGTCTAATTTTGCTAGAACACTGTATAAAATCGGAACCAAATCCCAGACATACTGATAACAACTGCCATGCATCCTTTTACATAGCTCTTGAGAATATTAAGAAGTTCCACACAGAATTTCTATGTTAAAGGATTGTCAATAGGATTAACTTCGACCCAAAGCAAGGTGGCAAAAATATGTCATCCAGTAGTTATAAAACAGCATGAGTGCAAATGGACTCAGTCCAGTTCCAGTGTAAATTGTAAACAATTAAAAGTACATGAGTTACAATGCCCAGAGCTGAGAGCTTAGGACATTACTGCACACTTGAGATAACTTTAGGAACTGGAGAAGTGATTGTTTCACAGTGTGACATGGAAATAACAGACAATATTTGTCTCTGCAGAGTCAGGCACAACCTTGCATGCCTGTAACATGCAGAAGGATTCTCAGCAAATTGGTTTGAGCATGCATGATGTTCAAATAGTAGAATCATTTTTGGAATAGATTAGTGGGTGATGTCATAGGGAAAGGGATATTTATCACCATAATTTAACACCAGATAAAACACAGTAGCTTGATGGATTCATTTTAAGGTTTTCAGCCAATCATAATAATTGGCTGATTGAGGGGGTAGCGTAGGGGGAAGGTCCATAGTATAGAAAGAGTGATAAGTAAGCAAGTACCAGCCCTTTAAAGAATATATATATATATATATATATAAAATCTCAAGCCCCTATTATCTACTCTCTGAGACTTATTTCTCTAATCCTGACAAAGAATAAAGAGCTAATTTGAAACCAAGGGAAGTATTTGAGATGAGAGGTCATGTTACCCTCTCCTGCTAAGAAGGTCAGTCAGCAAGTAAGGAAGTCATTTGGGGAACTTGAGTTACTGCTCCTTCCCACATCTTATATCACATCAGAAGAGGGGAGCCCATCAGTGAGGGAGCCTCTACTCTGAGTCACTGAGGTGCTCCTTCCTCATTGGGATTGACAGGATAACTAAAGGAGTAGGAGCTCATGCTTCTCAAGGTAGCAGTAACTTAGCCGTGTCAGAAACTAGGGAATTTACTTAATGAGAGATAGAGTAAGTGGGCTTCCTACTTGTTTGAAAATGGTATCATGGATTTACTTCATTTTGTTAGTTTAGAGTAACATTCTCTCCCATACTTCCCTTGGTGGCTATTATGATACACAGGCATGGTTTATCATTATTGCTAATAATAATATGAATAGAATCATTTGCTTGAGTGGAGATTGAAAAACACAAAACTCTCTAAATTATCACTCTAACCCCTATAATTCAGCCCTTTCCTTAGTTATCCTAAGGTAGGGCTGGGGAACCTGCAGCTTCAAGGCCACATGTGGCTTTCTATGTCCTTGTGTGTGGCTTTTTGACTGAGTCCAAATTTTACAGAATAAAATCCTTTAATTAAGGGGATTTGTACTTTGAAGTTTGGATTCAGTCAAAGGGCTGCACATGAGGACCTAGAAGGTCACATGTCACCTCAAAGCCTGTCCTGTGGCATTGCAGCACAGTGGATAGAAGCTTGTCCTTCAACTCAGGAAGGCCTGGGTCCAAATCCTATTAATTGGCAGCTTATAACTGTTTGATCCTATGTGGATCACTTAAATTCAAAGTGGGCAGCCTAGTCTCTAGGATTGGAGATTTCAGAGTAGCTATAAAGCTAGAGATCTGCTTTGGTCTTTGGACTAGCCAGTTAGAGGTAGGATGGGAGTCTGAGGTCATCTGATCTAATCCTCTCACTTTCCATATGAAAAAAAAACACCAAAAAAAAAATCCAAAACTGGAGAAGTTCACACAGATAGTAAGTGGCAGGGCCAGGATTCAACCTTTCAGTCCTCTGACTCCAGGGCAAGCCCACATTCTACACTGTGAGTTACCTACAATGACAAAACCATAGGTTTCGTCTACAAAAAAAAAAAAAGTTATTCTCTCTCTAGCCATCTGTAATTATATCAGTGTGGACACTTTCTTTCTTGACATTCATTAAAGCTCTTCTGGAACTTAGTAAATGGTCTTTGAAAGTTGCTATGTCTCAATAGTTCTTTACCTTGTGGGCAAACTTGTTGAAATACTCTAGATTTCCTAAACTGCTCAATAGACAATGTTAGAGGTCATTTACTATGTCCATATAACCTTACTTGTGTGGATGGATACTATCTTTCTCATCTTGGTAGATACCTTTGGTGAACATTTGTCTTCCTGCTTAAATGCATTACATAATATATGCTTACTAGAAAGCAGCTAGGTAGCTTAGTGAATAGAGTGCTGGGATTGGAGTCAGGGAGACCTGAGATCAAATATGGCCTTAAACACTTACTAGCTGTGTGACGCTAGGCATGTCACATAACCTCTACTTGTTATAATCCACTGGAGGAGGAGATGGGAAATCACTCTAGTATCCTTGCCAGGAAAACCCCACAGAGAGTGAATGGTCCGTGGGATCACAAAGCGTGATTAAACATGACTGAGTAACAACTAAATGTTTACTCTTGGAGGTTAGTTCTCTTGTTATATCTTCCAAAAATCTTTAATAAATTTTCTCTATGGGTTTTCTACTGAAACAAATTATTTTTCTTAACTAATGAACAATAATCATAATTGGATCTTATATTCAATATCTTTTTAGTTAATGGTAAAATAGTAAAGATGCAGTCCATTTTGTACATCCTGGCAAAAAGTCACTCTCATACAGATTTTATATTAATAGAAAAGTACAGTAGTTATTGACCTTCAATAACTGTGTTGACCTTCTTCATTTACTTTTTCTTCAGTATTAGGTAGAATTATTTTCCTTTTTTTCTTAATATCTTCCCCTCTTCAGGCATCTTTTATATCAGTCCCTTAGTACCCACATAATTGTATTACTTAGACTCAACAGGAGTTAGCAAATTATAGCCCAGGTAAAATTTGGCCTGACTCCTGTTTAGTCAGGAGATGAGAATGGGGCCTAAATAGAGTAAAACTACTTCAAAATGTAAAAAAAAACCCAAAAAACATTCTTAACTCCAGGGCCCTGGAAAACAGTCGGCCTAGTTTTTGACCCCTGCCCTTTATAAACATGAGTCTAGCTTCTTTTCCCATATCTGTTATCTTCAGTACCATTTTTACATCTTTTATAATTATCTTTGGATATATGATGTTATTATTCAAATGTTGCTTTTGTCAGAGAAAGCAATTTGTTATTACGATTTTCTGATTTTTCCCTTATTTTTTTCTATGTGTAATTCTCTTCCCTTGTGGGGGGACTTTGCTTTGTTGGATATTATGCTGAGCTTTCTTCAAACTATTTTTATTCTCCACTGCTTCTCTCTGCTTTGTGAAATGATATCCCTCATAACATAATAATCCTCATAATGTAGTTATGTGATTATAAATATAAGATTTTACAGATGAGTTTATATTCAAATACATTGTTGCCTTTAGTAGCTTTTCTATATCAAGTAAGTCAGAAATTTGTAGACTAAGGAGCTGTCTGGGCTCTTTGTAGAAATTAATTTATATTGTTTAACTTTCTGGATAAAATTACTATAGTCAGTGTCATTGTCATTTCTGTTGTCTATTTCCTGATTTTGGTTTCTAATTATTTATTTTAATAGTTCAAAGTTAAATTGTTTCCATTTTATGCTGTGCCATTTTCATTCTTTTTTTTTTTTACTGATTCTGGTTTTTGAATTCTGATATTTTCTTCTCTACTAAATAAGCCATTTTATCCTTTATGATGTTATTTAGTGTTTGTTATGTCTAGTACCATCAGATATTTTTTTTACCACAGAAACTGCTTGTGTTATTAAGACATGAGTATTCTGTATAATGTACAAGACTTTGATTTCTCTCACACCTTCTTTTCTGAATTATTCAATATTATGGGAAAATATATACAACCATGTATATGTCAGTATTGGTGATTTTAGACTATTCTAATAGTAGACTTCAAAATTCCTGCTGCAGCAAATAAAAATGCATTAATGTTGAGAGCTGAACATTTTTAAAAAATGGAATGATATGTATATAATATACAGCATGACAGAATCAATATGGTCTTATGGATACCGGGACAGCCTTAGAGTCGGGAAGACCTAGTTTCAAGGTCTGACTTGGACATATACTTGCTTTGTGACCATAGGTAAGACACTTCACTACTCAGTACCCCCACATAACTAAGATTTTGAGGTGACAGGAATTTCCTTTATCAATGAAATTATAGATGAACATGAGAATAAACATTTAATTAGAGAAAATGAGGACAATAACTTTAGCTACCTACTTCAGAATTATGGTAAGAAAAGTGTTTTGCAAACCTTAAAGTTCCAAAAGGAATGATAAATGATTATATTATTCACAAATTATCAGTATTTTGAATGAATGAAAAATGTGTATTAAGGATATATATTTTGTCTCAGTCACTATCCTAAATACTAATGATAAAGATTCAAAGCAAGATATTCTCTGCTTTTTAAGAACTTCCATTATAACAGGAAGAGAACAGAACTATGGAGAGTAGTACCCAAGAAGGGGTATTTTGGTTGTGAATGTTGTAAGGTAATAGGTCCTATCACAAGGCAGTGGATGGATACACACTTTCCAGAAACAATATTAATATTGATTTGATTGCAGTTCTCAAAGCAAAATGTAGGAGATGATAGGGTATGTGTAATGGTGGGGAAGATGACTAGAAGATTTCTAGGATGAACATTTGGAAGGATAGACAGGGTGTGGTAAGAGCAATACCCTAACCCTTTCCCCATGCAAATTAAGTTAATTTGTCATTAAAATGTATTGAGGCATTCTTTGAGACTTGGCTGGCTCAAGGGATTAAGGGAAAGGATATTGAGAACTCTTCTGGGTACAAAGAAATCCTGAAACTTCCAGGGATCCTTGAAGATTTGGCTAATGGATCATCATGTGTAGTAATTCAGGCAAACTGAGTTTGAGGTATCCTCACCACCTATCCTTGCTGAATATATTGTCTTATTCTGGCTAAGTAAATCTCTTTGTTAACTTTGTTGAATAAACTGAGTGTCTTACTTTGCTCTAATGTTAAACTTAGATTACCAGGAGGATTGGCCTGATTCAGGCCCAAAACAGACTCATGAGTGCCATGTAAGTCTGCATTCCCCAACTCACCAGTCAGAAATAGTGTGTACTGTGGCTATATATGACATAGTATGTAATCTTGTGTTCTATCTCATCTTCGGTCACTTCAACAGGAACATAGTGTCCAGAAGGAGGTAGGTGATGGTTTTACTATTTTACAATGGTTGTATTGTATGTAGAGTTTTGTGTTTAGTTCTAAGTATCACAATTTAGGAGGATAACCAAGATGATGAAGGAATCCTTCAAGCAAAATCATCCAATATGAGGATAGAATGAAGAAACTAGAAATGTTTGACTTTGAAAAAGAGAAGGTTGAAGGATGGGAGGAGATGGAGGATGAAGGTCTTCCACATGAAAGGAAAATTTAGGCTTGTTCTGCTTGGCCTCAGCTGCAGAACTGGAAGCATTGGGTAGAAGCTGTATGGAGATAAACTTAGTCTTTCTAGGAATTTCCCAATATTCACGAGGAAAATCTTCCTAATAATTAAAGCTATATAAAGGTGAAATAGATTGCTTCAGGAACCAGTGGGTTTCCTCCTATGAGCATTTGTCAAATTTATTGTAGAAAGGATGCTTATTTGGGCATGGGTTGGACTAGGTCGCCTTTAAGGTCTCTTTTTAACAAATTCTTTGTTTCTGTGACTCTTCAGAGGAGATTTAAAATGAATAACCACCAAATATACCGGCTAATTCAGTGAAAAAATTAAACTGGTGGTCTACTTTCATACAAAATAAACAACCATCCTCAAAAAACAAACAGAAATCAAAACAAAACACAAACGAAATGATTGAATTTTTTGCTTCTAAATTATTTTTTAAGAAAGTTTAAAGTCAAATGTATTTTTCTTGTCATTTTTGTGCATAACAACCCTATGGTTTCTTGGCTTTCCTTAATGTTTTCAGCCAAGTTTTCCAGAGCTCTGAAAAGAGTGCAGAGACATTTGAGTTTTAATTAATGTGTTAGTCCCTCTAGTAATTGGAATTAGCTGATTTCAACAGTAAGAGAGCTACCTGTAGGTGGGAGGAAGCCAGATTGAGTCTGCTTTTGGAGTCATTTGTAATGTGGCCTAGAATTAATACTGTGCCCTGAATAGCTCTCAGTTGTGAGCAAGTTAGGAAGAGCAGGCTGGACATGTTCATTTGTTAATATTCCTTCTCTGTATGTATGCATGAAAGGGTGTTTACCACAATGTAATTTTCTTTGTGGACTTGAAATATTCTCATTTTGACAGCAGAAGGAAGCTTGCTTAAATGGGCCAATATGAAGGGTGAAACTTTTTTTCATGAATATTTTATGAAGAAGTAAACCTGTAAAATCAATAAAAATTTCATGATCACCCAAACTTAATATAAAGCAGATGAAGACAGTTAATAAAGTAAACCTTTTAAATAAATAAATCTGCTTTGTTCCAATTTAAGTCAATGTTAAATATACAATGAAGCCATTTGAAATGATTACTTCATATCTGGGACTAGCTGGCTCAAGGGGCCTAGTAATCTCCATCCCTTGCTTTTGTAAAGTGCCTTCAGTTACATATCTATAAGCATTTTATCAACATTCATTAGAGATGTCTTGCTTTACTCATCTTCAGGTTACTTTTAAAAATATGATCCTTTATAAGGAGAGAGAACCAGCCTCAGAGTGAGCTAGATGTGGATACAAGTCAGACCCTTCTCACACAACAGCTATGTGATCCTGGCAAAGTCAGGACCTCAGGCAACTTGCAAAGATTCTAAGTTTCAGAGGAGTTAATCAATATTCATTCTTTTAGTTTTATTGGAAACACAGATTTGGATTGGATTACGTGGGATATGGATTAGGAGAACACTTTAGATTATGGAGGAGAGGCTGCTGTGATTGGTTTCTATGGCACATTTTTGGGGGACAAGCTATGTTCGTGTATCTTCTAGTGCAATGAAATTCTTATAATGGTGAAACAGGGAAGGAAACTTTATTCAGAAAACATAAGAGGAGGTGTTGGATTGTGTTGTGTTAAACTAATAGCTGTGTTTGAGTGATATGAATAGTAGAGAATCCCTGCCTCAGGGTTTTTCTATGATGGAATCACAAGTCCAGATCTAAGAACAAAAACAAAACAAAACAAAAAAACAACAACAAAATATATTTTAAAGTAATATAATAGAATGTTTCAAGTGGAAAGAAATTATAGATATACATTTGGCAGATAAGAAAAGTGAAACCCAGAGAGGTTAAGATAGCATAGCTCAGTGAGATAAATACTCAGACTAGGATCAGAACACTTGGATTTGATTTTTGGCTATAAACTTCTTACCCCTGTGATCTTGGACAGTTCACTTTACTTATCTAAGCCTCAGTTTTCTGTTCTGTAAAATGGTGAGAATATTTGTCCCACCTGTCTTATAGAGTAGTTGTGATAAAAGTGCTTGTAAAAATGAAAGTGCTAGAGGGTATGAGTATTGATTATTATTAACAATGATAACTAATTGCTATAATGATTACTAATGATATTACTAATAATGATAACAGTAATACAAATAAAACTCAATAATTTAATACTTTATCCTATGGTAACAATGATTTGCATGGTAAATTCAATGATTCAAATAAGCACTTGTTAAGACTTGCCTGTCCATCCAGAGTCCAAGAATTCCCATAAATTTCCTACGAGGGCCCATCCAAAATTCTGGATGCCTTTCATTATATCTCCTGATATCCTGAAAGTGCAAATGAAGCACTCAAACTCTCTGTATGTCATCCTGTTAAGGGTTCATTTCACTGTGTCAGAGGTCTGCCACTGGAGTACACTAGAGATCTATGTCGTACGTTTTTATCAGTGACTTGGATAAAGGCATAGCTAGTATACTCATTAGATTTGCAGAGGAAACAAAGTTAGGAGGGGGCAGCTAATGCAATGGATAACAGAATTAGGATCCAAAAGGATTTAAAAAGGTTAGAGCATAGAGTTTATTTTATTTAACTAGAAGAAATCCAATAGTGATAAATATGAAGTGTTATGTTTGGGTACAAAAATCGTCTTTACGAGTACAAAACAAGGCAGGCATTGTCAATCAGCCAGCACACGAGTATTTGTTAAGTTCTTCCTCCATATGTTGTGAGACAACGATTTGTCAGAAAAAGATCAGGTCTGTAAGTTTAAGATAAATTGGAATTGGGATGCTATTGGACTATGCACTCCTTAAGAGTGGCAGCTGTTTTTTTAACTTTCCTTGTAGCACAGTGTAGGATATATAGTAGACTCTTGAAAAAATGTTTCCTGAGTAACTGACTGGCACACAGAAAAGTTAATGCGGTCTTGAGCTGCATTAAGAGAGCTGCAGATTACAGATATAAGTATTAGTACCACTGTGCTTTGTGTTTCTCAGAATGTAACAGGAATATTGTGTTCAATTTAAGAACACTGATAATTTGGGGAGGGTCAAGGGGTGACAACCAAAATGGACAAGGCTAGAGTTCAAGCCATATGAGGATGAGTTGATAGAACTGGGCAAGTTTAGCCTGAAAAAGAGAAAACTTGGGGTCCTACAATAGTTGTCTTCAGGAAAATTTAGGCTTGATGTGAGGCTTGGGGTGGAGTAGGGGGAGGCATGAAGGACAACTTCCTAACGATTAGAGTTGTCCAAAAGTGGAATGAGTTACCTTCCTTAAGAGATAGTGGTTTTTCTCATCAAGCATAGGCTGGACAGGTACTTTATGATGGGCATTTCTTTCATGTATGTGCTGGATTAGGTGACCAGTGAGGTCCTGCTCGATTTCCAAATTTTGTGATCCCTTGCCCATGTCACTTGACCAACTCATTTTCTTTTTCTAGCATATATTTCATTAATGCACCTTTTATCTTGATTTTCTTCTAGGTTCTTTATATTTTATGTGGTACAGACTGTCCACATTGACAGCACGTTTCCATTGCCTTCTGTATGACATTTATTTTCTGTTCTTTGGAGACTGTTCTGTTCCATGTCACACAGCCATACAATATGATGTACATATTATTGTCATTGACTTACCCAATGTCATGAAGAAAATGAGTGGTTGAGACAGGGCTAAAACCCATATAAAAACCCCACTAGGCTAGATTTAGTCAATGAATAGTAAGTCCTATAAATAGGCTGCCTATAGAGTACTGACCAGGCTCTGGGCTAAATCTGAATGACTTTAATTTGAAAGTTTGAATAATAATAGCTAACCTTTATATAGCCCTTTGAGGTTTGCAAAGCACTTTATATGCATCATTGCATTTATTTCATCCTTACACCATTCCTGGGAGTTAGGTACTACAGGTAGTATTATCTCATTTTTCAGATGAGCAAAGCGATTTGCTCAAGGTTACATAGTTCTAAGTTTCTCAAATGGGATTGAAAGCTATACTGCTTCTCACATCTAAGTATACCTCATATTGATAGCTTATATATTGTTAGACTTAAAAATATGACTCTCTAATGATTCCGTGTGATTCAGAAATGCCCCATTTTCATGGCTAAATCACTATTGGTATTCTCTGGAGGCAGATCTATACCAAGAACCTCAATACTTAGCCTCAAGTCCCTATCTGTTGGGTGGGCATCATTTTCATCAATGTCTGCAATTTTTTTGACTCTTAAGGAAATTATTCTTTTCAAGTATCTTTTCATTCTTTGACTTTCCATTCAAAGGATCATAGAAGTAACCTCTGAGATCATCCAGCCCAACCCACTCATTTTACACTGGGGGGAATTGAAGGGAGATTAAGTGATTTGTTCCAAGTTAGTGAGTTAGTATGCAATGAAATCAGGAGCAAGGACTCCAAATCCAGTACTCTTTCCATTGTTGTTTCCTCTACTGGGCACACTTTCTAGTAAGGATATGCTACTTTTATTTATTTGACAGAGCATATATTACTGAAACCTTTCTTTTGAGCCACTATGATCTTTCCCATAGCCTAAATAAGATTTTCTGCTTGAGGGGATGCTTCTAGGAAAGGAGATCACTTCCCTGAGTCTCACATAAATTGCGTAGTTGTGCCCTGTCTCCGTTGGCAGAAAATGGACCACTTCCCTCCCCCAAAATTCTCCCTCTCTATACTCAGCCTGCCCTGTTTCCACTCAGTTGATTATGCTATCAGATCATGGTAAAGTAATCCTTGGTGAGAGGACCATTTGTCCACCTGAACTTGAAAACTCTCAACTAAACTGATGGCAGATTGAACTCCCTATTTAATTCTATAGAAAGTAGCCTAAAAGATGACTTCAAGCTGACTAGGATTTAATTTTCAATGCTAACCTTCAATTAATTTGTAACTTTTTTGGCACTCAGTTTGCTGGAAATGGTTGTAATTATGTTGTTTTCTGAACGGTGAATTCATTCAGGGCACACTCTCCAGACTGTTTATACAGCTGGAAAATAGCAATGGTATTAGAGAGAGAAAAAAGAAGTTAATAAGGAACTTACTAAAAAAATCCAGTTATCTGTGTGTGCTCTTTAAAACATATCTCTTGAACCATTATTGGGTAGCTAAAGCTAGATTTTTCATGGGTACCATTTTAAATGAGCTAGTAACAAAATTCTTTTCTGTTTTAATTTTGAAAACAATGTCTGGAACTAGAATACATGCTTGACATAATGAAGGAAGCTGTTAAATGCTTTCATAATCCTCTGTTCTCTGTTGGCTGAAGAAAGCTATGTTGAGTTTCCATTAAGAAAACCAAGTCTACCATCCTCATGCTTTCCCTCAACCATGGCAACCCCTGCCTGGTATATGCCTGAATTATCTTGCTGACAATTCAAGACCCAGAAGGATGCCATACTTCCATATTGGTTTTAGTCAAAGCATTCTAAAAATTGTACAAGAGTTAGATTAATGCTGATTAGATAGCACAAATGCACCTGAATTATTTGTGACTTTTTCCCCACCAAAGGAATATCTTCTTTCTCTTCTAGACCAAAGAAATACTACTTAGTGTTGACAATTCCTTTTTTTTTAAACTAGAAAAGTCCCCAGTCTACCTTAAAATACACTTCCTTCGTAGTGTTTTTTATGGTAACATTGGATAAACAGCTGAATGTAATGGTTTGCTAAGGGAAACCTGCTAGTACTTTTTTTTTTTTTTGCTTTTTGGAGGGCAATTGGGGTTAAGTAACTTGCCCAAGGTCACACGGCTAGGTTTTTTTTTTTGTTTGTTTGTGTGTGCATTAAGTGTCTGAGGCCAGATCCGAACTCAGGTCCTTCTGATTCCAGGGCTGATGCTCTATTCACTGGGCCACCTAGCCGCCCCTACCCTGCTAGTACTTTTAAGGAAGAAAAAAATTATTACCCAAGAGGGAGAAATACCTCCTTATAATTTGTTTCTGCTTCCCCCCAAATCATTAAAATGTAAGAGCAAAAATGAGAAATGACAATCTTCCTATAAGTATTTACGACTTTAAAAACACAACTTGGTTTTCCTCAAGGGGAAAAAAGATATTGGAGACTAGTCACTCCTACTCAAGTAGATTCTTTATGGAGTAGGTTTGTGTGTTGCATCATCTATCCTTATGTATTTAAAACTGTGGTCACTCTTTCTATTCTAAAGGAGAAGCTAGGTGGTATAGTGGACAGAGCACCAAGCCTGGAATCAGAAAAAAATGGAGTTCAAATCCGGCCTTAGACTTACTGTTTGACCCTGGGCAAGTCATTTACTCTCTATTTGCCTCAGTTTCATCATCTGTAAAATGAGGGTAATGACTTCTACCTCCCAGGGTTGTTGTGAGGATCAAATTAGAAAATATTTGTAAAGCACTTAGCACAATGCCTGGCCTATGGTAGCTACTATGCAAATGTTAGTTATTATTATTATTTTATTAGTTATATTGAGGGAGGAGTAGTAATATGTTCATAATTATATAACCTAAATTTTGATTCAATGTTCTAATTGAAACCTTTCTTTTTATCTTCTTCTTCTTCCATGCCCTTTGCATTCTTCCCTTCTATTAAAACCAGTTCTAATAAGGGATCTAATTCTAGTCATTTCCATCTAAATGTGAATTTAAATATGGTGTTATCTCTATGAATAAAAATGCCATAGCACAAGATGAGAAGATGATGAGGGGTTATGGTACCCTGGTGAAAAACTGTGCAGAATAATGATGGATCTACCAAAGTACCAATATTTTGCATCTGCTAGGTGATCTACGTCCTGAATTATATTGCTTATGGTGGGATGTAATGTTTTGTGCTCTAGTAATTTCAAGTATCAGTGAATAATTGGATGGCTGTTTTGTTTTGTTTTGTGATATAACCAGAACCCTTCGAGCACCCCAGAAAGTATGATTTGCTTGAACTATAAAAAGACAGAACTATGTGTGACCAACAGTCCTTTTCAGCATATATAATATAGCAAAGAGCAAAATCCATATTAAAGTAGATACCTTCTTACTCTTAAAAATTTTGTTGTCTCCAAAGCTGTCATTTCTTCCTTTCGCTTTTACCTGAAACTTTCACTCCAGATGAGACCTTTTGTTTCTATCTCCCTGGAATAGAGTTGGTTGAAGAAGAAGAATCATAGTTATAGAGGAATTAATGTTTGTTCTAGTCAAACGAATACTTAACTTTATTCATACATCCCTAGGATAAAACTTTCATGTTTTTAACTAAATGGAGTGGTGGATTTCACAGTTGGTCTGAGGCCTAAAATGATACTAAAACACTATTGGCCCTTTCATAAACACCTTGTAATTAGTATACACTGGTAGTTTTGTGGTGTTTATCTTGGTGTGATTGATAATAAAGTTAGTATTCTAGTTTACTTTCCTAGGACAATTCACTCATTTTTATCATTTTTTAATTTATAAATTATTTTAGGTGTCATGACCTCACTTAATCTTCTTTTGATCAGGATTTCACTTTAACTTAACTGATTCATACAAGGCCAAAGTTGCACACATGAAGCCAAAAGCAGGGAAAAATCTTTTCTTCTTTAGATTTTTAAAAGGAACATAGCAAATGTATATCCTTTGATTTCTGCCTCCCCAGCATTGTTTGCAAGTGTCTGAAAAGTGAGTCATTCTCCGGTCCCAATATTTTAAACATCTGTTTTTTAAACAGTAGCTTTCTTCCCAGGAACACTTACTGCCTTGACATTTGTAGATTTTCTGAAATGGAAGACCAATGACTGTGCAGGGTTAAAATGTACATCCCTACTTGGCCTAGTCCCACTGGAGAGACAGTATTCATACATGTTTTGCAATACAGGCCACCACATTACCCGGGTGGAAGGGTGACTTTTAGGAACACTGAACATGAAATTTCCTCACTGAATCCCAATTACAGGAACACCTGCACTAAAGAGTCCTTTGAAAATTACGGGGCTTAGTTTTCCTCTACACCACATGGATATACTTCCTGAAAGAGCAGCTGCACACTGGGATTACAGATTCTGCAGGGCCCCCTTCTAATGGGGTCATTTAATCCTTAACCTCATTAAGAAATTTCAAGATATCTTCAGGGTAAACCATTAAAGGTACTTAGCATACTCAAAGCCTACCCCCCAAAATTGTCATTTCCTTGGGAAGAGAGTCCCCTGAAGTTATGGTGTCTATCTTTTCTAAGCCAAAAACCTGGACAACATGTTTTGAGCAAGGGCTATTCCTTTAGCCAAGCCTCATTAAAAACACTTGCTTTTCTTGGATACGTGGCTATCTTAGAGAATCCAATTCATATAGTTACTTTACTCCAAGTGTCATTGTGGCTCAGATTGCAACCCAGAGCCCCTCTTTCCTATCAATCAATATTTATAGAGCACCTACTATATGCCAGGCATTGTGCTAAGCACTGGGGATACAAAAAAGGGGGGCAGAAAATAGACCTTGCCCTCAAGGAGAGTACAATCTAATATCCAGTTGCTAAGGCCCCTAGGAGTGGCTACCACATTGAAGCCAGGGAAAGGTTACTATACCCAGTGGCACCTTGGGAATGCATTTCCCTGCTGATATGACAAAATGTAGAGAAAATAAATTCACTCTAGGGCTAGCCCTGGGCAAAATTATGATTTGAGTGACATTTGTCTTGGTCATTCCCAGTTTCTCCTTCCTTCTTCCTCTCCCCTCCCCTCAAATTCTTAGTTCCTTTTCCCCTTGTATCCTTTAGCTCAATTCTTTAATTCTGTCCACAAGTTAAAACCTCTTCTTGGGACATAATTCTTAGTGTATATTAAGTCTACTAATACTCACGCCAGCCCTTAAAAGCTCTATGGGGGAAAGGAAAGAAGACTTTGCTTTCTATGAAAGAAAGGTAGATTTTTGGGGGCCTCCCACTACATCAGCTACTTGGTCATGTAACTGTACCTAAAACTAGCATGGCTTCCTCCTTCTAGAGGAATCGGGCTTTGTCCCATGTACTTAAACAATCCTCTGCTTGTGGATGGCTAATCTCATCGACTCCCTTGGCTACTCTGGTCACTCAGGTTACTGAATTCTTGGATTCCCCTCAAGGCTTCTCTTTCCACTTGGGTTTGATCCTGACTTTGCCTTTCCTAGAACATGAAATCTCAGGCAAGTCCCCCCTCCCTTCTCACATCTCAATTTCTGGTGATCCATTGTCCTCACCTGCCAACGGGATTTAATAACCTCTGCCCCATCCCTGCCTCCATCTGAGACAGCATGAGTATGAATTAGGTCATACATGAAAAGCAGTTAGAGCCCCAGGGAGAAAGGTGCTGTTTAAAACCAAATCATTAGCATCAATAAATCTAATAATAACATATATGAATTCATAATGCATTTGAATAGCCCTAAAATAAATATGTGCTGCGATTAAGTGATGCTGTAATTAGAATTCTGTAGGTGGGGGTGGGATGGAGGGAAGTAGAGAAAACTGCTTTCTTTAATTCTTTTAGAAACCCAGAACTGGAAAATGTTACTTGGGATTTTGAATTTTGAGAGCACCTCTAATTACCAAGGAGAGGCTACTATGATCAGTTTCAGTGGCAATTTTTGTAAGATGTGCTTGCCATCTTAACAGTTTTTTTATTGTTGTTATTATTATTGTTAAGTTTCCAAAACGGTGAAAGAATACTTATATAGGAAGAATGTGAAAGGAGGAGCTGGGTTATACTCAGATAATAGAGTGCTTGAGATATGAATAGTATCCATGGATTAACATCCTTCTCTTTCACACATTTCAATCCAGTTTGGCTACAGTGCTTAATTCTTAATGTGTACTGAATAATCATTTGATACTTGCAGAGTTTCTCTGTCTTCAATGTTACCCCCTTAACTCCCCCACCCCATCAAGAGCTTTCTTTATGACACCCCCATATTTTAGATGAAAGAAAACATAAATACATGCAAAACTGTCATTGGCTTTTAAGGTATTATATAAGTGATTAAATTTTATCACAAGGAGACAACCAGCTAATGGTTTTAGTGGAACACATAAAATCTCATAAAATACAAAAGTTAAATTTTGTCATCTAATGTGAATCAGTTATAGGAACCAACAGAGTTTCCTTTTCTCCCTGAATAAATTCTAAACAGTCCTTAGAAAATGAATTACCCAACTGCAAATCAGGATGAAATATTATATAGCTATAAAACTAAAACTACTTTCAGACCACTTAGTTGTATGTATTGGTGGTTGGGGGGAGTAGGGTGGAAGGCAAAGGAGTGGGGGGGAGAAGAGAGAGCCACTCATCAACTTTGTTGTTCCTACGTCCCTGCCAATAGTATCAGACACTCGGTTGTACTCCCATTTTGGCCGTTTGACCTTGTTTAGAACAACCTGACTCAAATCGACAGACCTCCCTCCCAACTTCCCCACCCATAATAGGAAACACAGACCCTGTGAGAGCGTATTCAACTGGAGCTGTGCCAATAGAAGTAATTACGTGATGAAACTATTTAACTTTGACTAAAATACTCTCACCAGGTTCTTTCAAACGGTGTGTCTTATATCTTGTGGAAGCAATTTTATATCATGCCTTTAAAGTACAGTAATGGCCCCTTGCATTGACAGAATCCTCGTAAAAGAAGAAGACCGAGACCTTGCTCATGAAGTGCTATTGATTTTTTGAGTTCCTGCTCGAGTTGCCAAAGATACAACACTGCTGTTAGGGAGAGGAGACACTTTGGCCTTCAATATCACAGGAGGGTTCCGCTGTAAGCACAGGCGTCGTCAGTAGGCCTCGGTGATAAATAATGTATTTGGGTGATAACTGCCCATGTTATTTTGTTAGTTTTAATGTGACTCAGCACTGACACTCTCCAAATATGCCTTGATGTCACCAATGGCTGTGACAGATTGTTCTAAATATATAAACACTCCCTTGGCTCCAAATAGTGAAGGTGAATATATGTGTCCTATTTATTTTAGGCAGATTTTGTTTTTAATCACTAACTGGGTTGGGGGGTGGGGAGATAGAACTTCCATCAAGAGCTATGGCTTCAATTTGTTGCTCTGAGGGAATTTAAAAGCATCTGCAGATCCATAACTGTATCTAATACAGGTTAAGTTAGTTTTTAGTCACCTCTAGTAAGTCAGTGTGAAAGAGATTTATAACACTGCACCCAGCACTGTGTATGTCATTACCGACAGCAAGGAAGGAAAACAGCATCTTGATAGTATGCTCCAGAAATATACACTTCTGCCGACCTACATACACACCAGCTGCTTAATCTTAGTTCACTTTTGTGAATATTATATTGATTAACTGCAGGGTGTTTAGTACTGAATAAAAGGTGTCTAGGAAAACAGGAGATTTGATGATTTGGTTTTGGCTATTTCCAATGGAAATTGGAAGCAATGTTTTTGGATCTGATGAAAATTTTATTTTCAGTTTGGGGGAGGGTTTTCTGTAACAGGAAGGAGTAATAAATATACCCCAAGAAAGGTGTTAAGTTGATGGGCTTGCCAATTAACAGGTTTTCTTTGTCTTGCATGAACTTTGGAGAAAACAAAGATCTAAAAATTTCAGGTCACCTGAGAGTAAGACTCAGATATTGCCACTCACTTTGGGTAACTTTGGGAACTTACTTTGATTTTTTTTTCTGGTCTTCAGTTTCTTTATAAGAGAAAGGCAACTATACTATTCTATTTCTCTCATAGAATGAAAATAGAAGTTTTAGGACAAAAGGAATATTGTGAATCCTTGCAGGCAGTGAATTCCTATCCCCCATTAAAACACAGGTTATGGAG
The DNA here is from genome assembly GCA_011680675.1 of Gymnobelideus leadbeateri. Lineage (NCBI taxonomy): Eukaryota > Metazoa > Chordata > Mammalia > Diprotodontia > Petauridae > Gymnobelideus > Gymnobelideus leadbeateri. The sequence continues at coordinate 14,224 of WOXC01009824.1, read as the reverse complement.
TCAGAGCATCTTGGTGTAAATCTTGGCTCGGCTACCTGCAATTTGTGTAGAGATGAATAAATTTCTTAGTTTCCTCATCTACAAAATGACAGAGAATTGATGATGTTTGTGGTGGTCCTTTTAAGTTCTAGATCTTATTATCCTACAATTTTATTGACCAAGAGATTCTGTGAAAATATGAAGAGCTCTAAGAATGCTTTAAATAAATTCATAAGTAATCATAACAAGGTCAAAGACATTATGGATGTTTGTATTTGTAAATACATCAAAACATCTGTTGCTATCTCTGTGAGAGATAGAAACCTGAGTTTTGTGGATTGTAGGAATGACCCTTGAAGATGTATGAGGCAATAAGTATAAGACTCTGCTCAGAACACTAAAGTTTTAGGGGGAAAAGTGACCTTACAACAAATGCTGGCAGGGCTGTAGGAAAGCAGGTATATTGATGGAATGTTGGTGAAACTGTGAATTAGTTCAGTTCTTCTGGAAAGCAATTTGAAATTATGCCCCCAAAGTTGTTAAACTGTGCACATCTTTTGACCCAGCAATACTACTACTAGATCTGTTCTCTGAAGAGATGAAAGAAAGAAGAAAATCCATATGTACAAAAATATTTATAGCAGTTCTTTTTGTGGTGGCAAAGAATTAAAAACTGAGGGGGTGCTTGTGTATTGGGGAATGGCTGAAAGTGTATATGTGTATACACACATATACATATATGTATACACACATATATACATATACACACATAGATGTATATTTACACACATATATGTATAGTTTGTTTGTGTGTTTGTATACATGTGTGTGATTGAATTTTATCATGCTGTGAGAAGTGATAAAGGGGATGGTTTTGGAAAAAAATATGTAGACTTTTATGAACTGATGCAAAGTGACCTGAGCAGAACCAAGAGACAAACTTACCCAATAATAATAAGACTGTAAAGACAAATAACTTGGAAAGACTTAAGTACACTGATCTATACAATGGAATCAGCCACAGTTGCAGAAGACTTATGATAAACCACAAGAGGTAATGGACTGAGAGAACAGATTAAAACTTTTTTCTGACCTGGCAAATACTATAGTTTTACTTACTATACACATTTGTAACAAGTTTTGTTTTTCTATCCACTGTAATGCCTAGGTACCCCTTTCTGAATAAGGAGGGAAAGGTTATAGGAAAAAACTTCACTATGCTAAAGCCTGGTCCTGAATAGTCCATCCTGCCCTTTACTATGGATTGCTTCCAAGAGCAAAATGCAGGTGATATGTTATTTAGTTACAAGATAACTTCAAAAATTCAATAGATTCTTACACATTAGGTCCTTAATAAGGTTTACTGAATTGAATTGAATCTATGATCTCATTAGCATGGGCACTAATCAGAATCTACTCATGCGTTCTCATCCTATGTATGACCTTCCATTAATTCTCCATATAGGATCTATCCAACTCCCTGAAGGTTGTACTCTGTCATATTTGTGTGTATGTATAATGTGTGTGTTTATGTTTAAAATCACTGCTATAATTGAAATACTTGGGATGTTTATGTGAGATATCATTCTTGTTCATTAGTGATCAAACCATCTCCTTTTCCTGTAAAGCATATCCTTAATTTTTTTTAACATTTCTTCTCCCAGAATTCTTTGATACTTATGCTAAAACCACATTCTTCTGTCTTTCCATTGTACAGTAGGTGACCTGTCATTTAAATTTCACTAAGATCGCGGTGCACCATGATTTTCAATAATATCTCATCACCAGGAGTATATATATATATATACACAAAATTATTAACTTTCATAGCAAAACTTATGATTATTGAAAGACACTATAGAAATACTGGGGAGGTCTATTCCATTTCCTATCTCTCTTTTGTCTTCCAGTTTCAGTTTGTTGGGATCATCTGGCTTAGTTGAGCTTTATGCTAATCTTGACACAAACTCCTATTCCTTGTCACTAATTTTTGCTGTCTTGTGAGGCAATGCAGCCTATAATTTTCTATTTTTCATAGTCCATGATGCTTTGAAACTGAACTTGCACTCCAGAGTACTACTAACCTTGTATACCATGCCTCTTTACTTGATGAGTTTAAGAATTTTCTGCAACTAAATCACAGAACTGATGGTCCCTGAGCTTGAGCAAACCCCAACAGGCCTATACATGAAGTTCTGCTATGAAGGGATTTTTTGTCACTAGACAACCTTGCCTTACTGTTGGACCTCACCACTGTTGTTGCACTAACACTGATGTTTTGCTTGCCACAGATAGATAAATCAGGATTTAGCCCCTTGCCTCTGGTCTCCTACTTGAGGAGGTACCAACACACTCTAAATTCTCTCCTCCATTGCAATAAAGAAAGCTTTTTTTGCTCATATGTGAGCTCTTCGGTATTTTTTGAAGCTAACAGCCATTGCAAAACCTCTGTGATTCTTTAGTAATTTGTTACCAGAGTTGACATACTCTTTATTCAGTGCTTTATAGCATTTAAATATTTCTAAGAAATAATGAGAGTCAGAGTCAGTGTCTTGACTTTTATCCATTTTCCACCTTTCACAGTCAACCACTTCTAAAAATAAGTCAGATTGAAGTCATTGTATTGGTCTGTAATGTCACCTTTATTTGGTGTTAATTTTAACTCTTCATATAAGTTAGCAAAATGACTGTACCCAGTGACTTCTGAAATCACTCCCTTCTGAGTAACCAGTCTTTTCTTGTCCATTAAAAAGAGCAAGTTTCATGTTGCTCTGCACTCCTTTTCTAACCCTGCCACTGCCAGTCTAACTCTGCTAGTGACAAATACATTCACGGTATGGCAGCTTGAGGTTTCTAAGTAATCTATAAACCATTGACCTCTTTAATCTCATTACCTTACACTGAGATGGTATTTTTAACTTTGAAAACCAGATTCATATCTAGCATCACTTTTGAGTCCCATTACAACCTTCTAAAGTTGATAGTTTTGTGGACCAGCTGGGATGAGGCAATGGGGCATCTGAAATCGAGTTAGGGGTATTGAGTTGGTTTGGGTTCAATTCAGAGCTGGCCTATTGTTATGATGATTAGGCCCCTTGGAAATAAGAATTGGGAGGAATAGAGTTCTGCTGTCAGGGTGGGTGAAAAAGGAGGCTTGTGGAAGGCCAGAGGATAATAATGTCTTCTGTTTTCTATAGCATTTTAAGTGTACAATGTTTTTTCTACACAAAGACCTTATTGCAGATGAAGAAGCTGGGAGTCAGTGAGATTAAATGATCTGAGATCTCTGCTGGGCTACAAATGCCCCACAGTTTTAGTGGGTGCTGACTCTACACAGAGGTTACAATTTGCCACACTCTGTATTCAAACTCGATTTGTTATCAAGCAGTCCTATTTTTGGAAACCTTGCTTTTTTCACTACATATAGATCATTGCTTGTTTTTGTTTGGTTGAATTTGGTTTTGTTTGTTTGTTTTGTAAAGGGTTAAAATACCCAGCTCAGAGGATGGGCAAGTCCCCTATAGAAAAGCATGCTCGTTTAGTTATGATTTATGAACACTGGTATTCAACATTAATATAGGAAATAGGGAAGGGACATTTGCTGAGCCAAATGCACGGGGCTCTGGTATCTTGGACACACAGAACAATATGTAAAGTAATAGCAAAAACAAACAGCTTAAGAAAAGCAAAGCAAGGTATCTTTGTAATTCCTGAAAAGGATTTACACCCTATATAAACATGAATCATAAACCCATTGGCAAACAGATCCAAGCCGTTTCAGAAAGATGTTTAGTTTATAAGTAGGAAATAAAAAGTCCAAGAGACAGAGGGTCAACAAAAAAAAATGACTTTCATTACTCAGGACATGTAATACCACAGTAAATGATTACACTGGCCTTCTCTTCATAGACATTGGAGTTTTAACATTCTCGCCCCTGAATTCCTTTTCCTGGGGCAAGATACTGTCATAATCCTCTTAGAGTGAAGAAAGCCAGATATGCTTCTGAATGTGCTTCAGGAGGAGACATCTACCATATGTAACTGTGGAAATTTCTAAGGCAAGTCCATTTAATGTGGGTACATTGAGTCAGCAGGACATAGTAGAAAGAACATCAAAACAAATCAGGGACCCTGGCCTCTGGTTTTGGTTCTCACATAAACAAACTCTGTGATCCTGGCCAAGTCACTTGACTTTCCTAATTCTCAGTTTCCTTATCTGTAAAATGAGGGGTCAGGCTACATGACCCCTGAAACCTCTTCTAGCTCTAAATCAATGAACTAATGCATGATGTAGAACTCATTCATTTTTCATGCAGCAAATATTTATTGATTGGCTCCTATGTGGGAGGTACAGCTCTAGGTGCTCTGGTGTACAGATAAATAGGATAGTTTTCTATTCTCAAGGAACTTTCCATTGAGATTTGTAGAGCATAATGTATATTAGTTGTGGAAAAAAAGGCTGAAAAGGAAGTTTGGGGCTATATAGCAGAGGATTTTTAATATTTGGCTAATTTCAAATTCCCACTATAATCACAGTATTTTTAGAAAGGAGATCAGTGAGTTTAGCCCACACCTGGGCTGAAGTAATTGAACATTTGATATAATTCACCTGTAAATTCATGTAGACCATTCCCCCACGCCCTTTTTTTCCTTTGGTATTTCCTTTAACACTATACCCTTACCTGCTAGTGCTCTGCCCAAAGGAATGCAATTTTTGATCCCTGAAAACCTAGAAAAACATCTTGGGGTTTACAGGCTAAATTTCTTTCTTAAGGACCATGTTTTAAACCCAAATCATTCTCGCTTTTAATGATTAGTCAATAATAGGTCCCAGGCCAACCCTCACTTGGTCATTGTTTGGGTCTTGATTGGCTCAGAGTAAATATAAATAGCCATAGTTTCTGTTTTGGCCAGAAATCCTGAAGGTCTTCCCCTCCCAGATTGGCTGTTTTTTTGTTTTTTTTTAAACTAGGTAAAGAAGGCCATTCTCTGTCTCATTTCTTAACTAGCTTTAATCACTGATTGGGTATCAAACAGAGACCTGTTAAACAAGACCTTAGCTTCAAAAGGCCAAGGGCTCCCACTGAATCCAGGGCTATCTCCAGTCATACTGATCTACATATAGAGGAGAAAGTGAACCTGGTGACTTTGCACAGCCCTCCTTCACTTACATCTAATTCACTTGCGTGTCATGTCATCACCTCCCTGATGTCCTGGTCATCTTCAAGAATGTAGGAGAAACAACACAAAAGAAATGTAGAGATAGGAGTAGGTATAAGGACTAGACTATGATTTCATTGGTTTAGGGTAGTGCTTCTTAAACTGTGAGTCATGACCCCATGGGGTCATAAAAGATTTGGCAACAATAAAACGTTTCTGAACATAAAGGCCAAAAGCTAATTAAAAATCAGATGCAATCTGAGGTGTCTTGGGCAGCTGCTTGTTGTGTCATGCAATTGCACAGCATCCTTGGTTCTGAACACAAAACATGGACACTTTGCACTTTGCACTCAGCATGTTCTCAGGTCAGGCATGCTGCCTGAGCACTAAAAGGGATCTTAATTGGGAAAAAAAACAAAAACAAACAAAAAAACCTTTAAGAAGCTCTGGTTTAGGGAACTAATGAATGAGGAAACTTCAAAGCAAATTGGTACCTTTTTTTTTTTTTTTGCAATTTATAGTCTTAGTTGCCTGGGGTCCTGAGAGGATCAGTGATTGGCCCCTGGTTGCATAACACATAAGTGTGAGTGGGGGACCTTGAGCTCCTATTTTCCTTATTCCCAGGTGTGCTCACTATTCTTTATGCCATGCCGTGTCTTTACATTCAAAGACTTGTAGGATTGGAAAAGGAGATGGACTTGCCATATAATGAGAACAAGAGATAACAGGAGAGCCTGAATTTTTCAGTGGTTGATACCTGAAATTTGAAAAAAATCTAGCAGATGTACTCTGCCGTGGATCCTATGAGTAGTTTTAAAGGAAGGGAATGATAAGAATTTCCCAGGATCAGAAGGTATATAGGGCTGTCATCTGCACTGATGATGTCATGTGTCTCTTGAAATATTGGCACATTGGTCTAAGTTTATAGCCTGTTTGCTCATGAATGCTACCTTTTGGCATAATTTGCAACATGGATTTGAACCTGCATAAAAATCAGACTCAAATGTTTCCTTCTTTCTCTGTACCAAAGGTTTTCCTATTTGTCTATCCAAGCTTTCATAAATAAGTTTTGTCCCCCACATTTTTGGTGCCCTAAGGGCATTAAACTACTACTTTGTTTGCAGTGGAAACCTGCTATGTGAATCAGAGATCCAGGCTCAGCAGGGTAGGCAGAGTCCAGTTATTTAAGTGGTATAATGTAGAGGCAGCCTGGCTCAATGGAAAGAATATAGTTCAGAAAACCCAGAATTCTCAATAGAAGACCCTGCATGGCCTTGGGGAAGTCACTTAATCTGCTTAAGTATTTATTTTTTGGCTTGCCAAATGAGCACAGTAAAACCTGTTGTCCACCTCTTTAGATTATTGTGATGATTAAATAAGACAATCATGAAATATTTCAATATAATCAATAGTTACCAAATACCTACTATGCACTAGGCTCTGTGCTAAGCACTGAGGATACAAAAATGGGGTGAAAAGTCCCTCCCCTCAGGAACTTACAGTCTAATGGGGGAGGGGGAAGACAACACATAAAATTGAGCTAAAGTCTGAGGGTGGGGTAGAGGTTCCCAGTTTAGGGGCATCTTGGAGAAATCAAAGCTGTCCCAGAGCAGTACAGCTAGGTGAGAAACAAGGACTCTAATTTCATTAGTGAAAATATTCTTTCTAACAATACTAATTACATTTATGTCATCTCTCCATGGCCGTACTTAATTTTAAATGTATTACACTGGTATACACTAACCAGCAACAATTGATGAGCCTAATAAAACTCATCACCTGTTTGACAACCTTCTAGCAAATGGTCTTACAGATTTAATAAGGCTGGTCCTTGTATTATACACATATGATAATTACCAAGGCTTGTTGATTTTATCTCCACTAAATCTTCTCCAAGTCTTCCTTCTTCCCAAGTCATAAAGGTGCCCCATCCTTACTTAACTCAGACTATTGTCTTCTCTCATCTGGACCATTGTAGGCAATTCTTGATTTGTCTCCTTTCTTTGGGCCTCTCTTCCAACATCCATCATCTGCACAACTGCGAAGGTGATAATTCAGAAGTACGCCTTTGACCATATCATTACGTTGCTTAATAAACTCTAATGGATTCCTTTTTCTTCTAGGAACCTCTCTTTGGGTGTTTTGAAAAATCCTTTAAAACCTGCCTCCAAACTACCATTCTAGCCTTGTAACACATGGCTCCCTTTTATGTACTCTATGGTACAGCTAAACTGCTTTTCTTGCTTTTCCTCACAAATACTATTCTTATTTCTATAGGTCTTTGCACAAGTGGCCCTCAATTCCATTCCTCCTAACTTTAAACTCTTAGACTCCCTAACTTCCCTCAAAGCTTACTTCTCCTAAATGTGACCTTTCTCCCATTCTCACCCTCTCCCTTTCCCCCAATTCCCTGACATTTATTTTTTATCTAGTTTTATATGTAAAGTGGGGGGCATCGTCATCATGGGTGCAACCTTTCATCTTGTGAATTTTAGCACTCAAAATCCCAAGGTGCCTTTCACTGTATTTGTTACCAAGTTACCTGTGGAGAGTGGGGGAAAGTGTGGGAGGGGAGAAGGTCAATTGATCTGGATCAAGCCTGATAATCCCCTCCCACTATAGACTTTTTTAAAACCATTGTCTCCCTTTGTCACACTCTAGAATATAAACTCCTTGAAAGCAGGGACCATTTCATTTCTGTCTTTGTATCCTTAGTGCACAGCAAAGTATTAGGAACGCTCATGGTAAACGCTCATGGTGTCTGTTGATTGATGGGTTGGATTACTGAGCCCACTGTAGTAGTCTTTCTAGCATGGGCTTTGGTTAGTTTGAGAATTTAGGGCCACCTCCATGCCTCATCAGAGAAGGCCTTTACTTGTAAAAATAGAAATGTGTGAATGAAATGTTTACATCCCAAAGTGCCAAGTGAAACCTAATGACAAATTAGATGAAAATGCCAGTACATTTATATATTTAAATCTGGTTTGCTTTAATATATGATTCATCAAGTACCCCATGCATCTTATTATAGAAAGCACAGAGGAAGCAATGTGCCACCACCATTGCTGATGTTACTTAACTAATCCATTCTTTCTAATAAAGAAGCTAAAGAAATAAAAATCTATTGATCTTTATTTATTGACTTCTTAGTGAGTATAGTTAAAGTTGACACAGATCAATCTCAATAAAGTTACTAGCATGATATAGTGTAATGTGACCTGGAATAGTAAGTGGAAGTTTAATTAATTAAATATGAATAATTTATTATATGCAGAATAGAAGAGGCTGGGGGAAATTCTGAATGGCCTAGAACAATAGATGTAGAAATAACATGGGTTCTAATGACAAATTAGCATGTATCCATCTACTCTTCTCCAGCCTCCTTTGCATAGCAGAGAAAAAGGAAGAGAGACAACAAGTTACATGATCAACCTTTATACTTTCCAAGAAGTTTTTGATTTGACCCTTTACCATTTCTGAGATTTCAAGTACGATTAATATTTGACACTCAAAAGGGGATAAGAAATATCTAATGAAGCAAATCAGGCCAGCTGAAGGAGGGCATCTCTCTGTTGGGGAAGTAGAAACTCAGAAAGTTGTGACTTCCTGAAGGTTCCCTAGGTAATAAATGACAGGACTGGGATGAGAATCCTAGTTCTTCAACTCCAAACCCATGGCTCTTTCCACTCTACCACACTGTCTCCTTTACTCTGTGTTGTTCGTTAATTTTGTCATTACCATGAGTGAAAGCATGGATGGCACACTGTAAATTTGATATATGTATGTGTGTTTGAGTGTATATACATATATACATACATACAATATATGTTTACAAATGTGTATGTGTATATGTATGTGTATGTACACACAAATATAGATATACTGAAATATTTCATATGTTGTAAAATATATAAACATATAATATATAATATAGTTAAATTAAATATTAATTTTGAAATTGACTCTGAACCCCTGGGTAGGGCTTTTTGTTTAATCTTATAAGAGTTCAGAGTTCATTAAATATGTACTTAAATATATATAATGTATGTTTAAATAATTCTCTATGTGTTCATGTACTTTTTTAAATGACTAGCCCTTTTTCTAAGGAATTATTATTGAATTGGGTGAAGGAGTCAAAAGTGGCTAGAACATTAGATATCAAAGCTTCTCTAATTTAGCAACTAAGGCCATAAGGAATTAACAACTTAAAAAAATTTAAAAAAAGCTGTAGAACAGCTTTCACAGATAGATGTCTTGATTCCCTTAGTTGTAGATTAAAGTCTATGACACACATGTACATGTGTGTGTATTATTGAATCCTTTGGTTTTTTGCATCATAGTCATATGACTCCTTTCCTCTTAGATCAGACTTTCCTCTGTGACATGGGAAAAACAGTTAAACAAAAACACCAAATACAATGACACCTCATACGTGCCATATTTTTTTCAAATTTTCAGAGGCCACAAAAATGGGAGTTATAGGTAATATATTGGTTAACAAAGTCAGACATCTGTCCACAGGTTAGTTAATGCAATGAAGCAATAGTAAAATTGAACTCTAATAGGATTAACCAGAAGGTCCTATTCAGGGGTTCAGCGTCAATTTCAAAAGTAAAGGATAGGAAATATACAGTTAGAGCAGTTAAAAATTGAATGACTTGGGTGGACACAATTTGTGAGCAAACAGAATTGTAAAAGACTGATGGCGTGAATGAAACCAGACTATTCTAGTACTCCAGTAAATGTGTAATCTCATCAATGTGGCCATTCCTTCCACCTGAGGATATCACAGGAGCTACAGGAGGAAGTGTATTTTAGAAGAAAGTAGTCAGTGTGATTAGGGCATCTTCGCAGGGACAATACTTAGGTAGTGCGAAAGACCTATGACCTTAGAATGTTGTGAGTGGAATGGACAGTGAAAGGTGTTGAAGAATGGAGGAATAAGTGGTGAGGAAGCAACTAGAAACTATTCTATGAAGTTTGGAATTAAAAGGGAGAAAAATAGGATGGATGGGGGACGTAAAATAGAACTGTAGGCTATTGTTTCCTCCTCTGCCAACTCTTCTTCTCTTTGTAGGTTAGATGGTTGTAGAAACAGGTGAAGGGACTAGTGAAGAAGGAAGGTGAAAATGGGGATAAATGGCAGAGCAGGGTTTAAGAAAAAGATGGAATCGAGGTCATAAGTGGAAGTGTTACCACTGGTAAGGGAGAACACTCTGAGACATACGGATAGCAGTAGTAACTAGCATTTCTGTAGCACTTTGAGGTGTATGAAGCATTTTTACAAATTATTTTATTAGATTCCGAGAAGAAAATCAGAATTTGAAAGTAAACATCTTAGTTACTTTCTTACATGAAAATAATCCCCTTTATAATATGCTTGATAAATGGTCATGCAGCCTCTGCTTAGGCAGTTTTTGCTCCAAGGAAGGGAGTCCCCTCCACCTCTCGAGGCAGCTCATTCTATCTTTGGCCAAGTCCAATTGTTAAGAAGTTTTTTTTTTAATGATGTCAAGTCTAAATCTGCCTCCTTTCAGTTTCCACCTTTTGTTCTTGGTTCTACCATTTGGAGCCAAACAGAATGAGTCTATTACTTCCCTCTGTCAATCTCCTATGCTTCCCCCTCACTCACATCCCTATTTTTGCTGAGCTTGCTCTTCACTGTCGTGAAGACCTTTAAGTATATGTAGACTGTGGATAAAGACCAAAAAAAGTGAGGAAAGAAAATTTGAGGGAATCCACATCTGAGGGCAGAATGTCAGTAAAGGAAAAGCAAAGCCATCTGGAGAGACCCGAGGAGTTATAGAATGAAGTTAGGGGCTCGGGGAGAGTGGAAAAGGTTTGAAATAACTGCTGTGGGGAATGGGAGAAGCACTCTGCTAAACATGAATGAAGGGCTTGTTGAACAATATTGAGAGCCCAGTGGAGGTTAGATAACCTAAATTTTGTCATATAGCTAATTGGCCTAGTTTTATTCCTTTCTCCAACAGCTCAGGAGTAGGAGCAGAGAACTTGGACAATGAAATTTACTCAAGGTTTGTATGGTGACAGAAAGTTCTATTTGCTGCTAGTCCTCTTCAAAACCAGAAGAGGCTCATGCCTTGTAACAGCCACCTGGGCGACATGCAAAGGCCCACCCTACACCTGCAGCTAACCTACAAAGAAGTCACCCTTCTCATCTAGAAGTTGAGCTGTGATAGCAACTATAAAGTCCAGCATGATACCCTTTTGTACTGGTTATAGAAAACCTGGCCACTCACTAGTCCCTTGAAGACTTGTATGCAGAGCCAAGCCTTTGAGGAATAAAGCATTAGGAAAGTTTCATTTGAACCCATTCTACCAAAAAAGTTGCCCTATAGTATCTCATGTCTGGGCCCCCTTTTCCCTCCCTATGAGTCTTTGTGTTTCTTTCTGGGCCAGTGTCTAAGGCCCAGGGGAAATAGGCTTTATTTTTTCATGTCCCCAGGAAAGTGGAGTTTCTTTGAGGCAGGAACTACAAAATTTGTGTGGGGTGAAAGGATTCAGAGGTGGGTCCTGAGCTGCTTGTTAGCAGAGGTGGATGGCTACTGATAAAAGTAGACTGCAGACTAATTTGTAGACATGTCAGAGAGTTCATTTCTTTTTTAAAAATAAATTGTTATTGATATTTTTATTTTTCCTCTAGATTCATGTATAGATAGAAAGTAAAAAAAGATAGCATTACTACACAACTAACATCACTTTTATATGTGATACTCAACAATCAAATATATCTTTATCATTTCACATTTAACTAATTGTGCTTATTTGTTCATTATGAAAAAAAAAACAAACATATCAAGCCCAGTTTCCTTCTCCTTCTGGACTCTGGACCCAGCTCATTATCCATTGCTACTGTCTGTCCCAAATATACATACTACTGGCCAACCTCTACAGGGTTTCCATCCAAATGCACGAAAAAAGCATACATTTTGCAGTAAAATGTACCCTGATCCATGCATCAAGATCACTTAAATTTTCTTAGAAGATAAAATTCATCAGTAGAAATAGTCCTATTCAATGATCTTCTCAATATTAAATTTTGGGCAAGGAAGAAAATACAGAGAAGTAGAAAACATGTAAACGTATTTTCAATACTAACTTTGCACTTGTGTTACTATATGACAAAGAGGCATGGGACACCACTGTTTCAAAAGAGCTTAAATGATGGGAAAGGAGTGGTGCACGATGGATATGAACAAACTGCAACATAGAAGGAAAGATTTCCTCAAAGGAAGAATAAGAATGAAAAATATCACAAAGGAATTATATGATTAGAAGAAATGAGCTAGGCATACAGCAAAAGCCAGTGATGGATGGTCAAATGACCTCTACTGGAAGGAACGCTTTTGAAAGCCTTTCCCTGAGATATCTCACTCTGATTGGATGGTTCTTGCTAGATTCTCCAGTTTAAGAAGAAAACCCATGACAGCTATATCTTCCTTTCTCTCCAGCATATACTCCTGACTCTCCCTTGTATTTTCTCTATCATGTCTCCCACCAGGTAATTGTTGTCTTCCCCATTAGAACATAAGCTCCTTGAGGGCAGCAACTGTTTTTCTTTCTGTTTATATTTTATATTCCTAGAACTTAGCACAGTGCCTAGCACATAGCATGCAATTAAAAAAAATGTTGATTGTCGATTGACTGTCTCCATTAGCATCATTTATAAGTCAGGAGAAAGTGAAAAAGGCCTCCTACTCATTGGGAAGATCCCTTTAACAAACTTTTAGAAGACCGTGGCTAAGAGTGGCATAGGATAAGTGGGCTAGAATTGGTTGTAATCCGTGTCATTGGAGAGATCAACCAAATTAATGAGATAAGAGATCTATTTAAGTATATCTTGTTTATAAATCACCTACATCATTTCTCAATATACCTATACTCCAGACCTCCCAGAAATATGCTTTATAACAAAGAACTAAAAACAATTCAGAAAGACTAACCCGTGAAAAAAACCCCAATATTATATGAAATATTAAATAATCAGAGTTCCTCACCTCTGACAAGAAGTGGAAAAAGGTTATCTCTAATTCCTCTTCTTGGGTATCATCATTTGGTCATTATAATTTTATGACATTCAATTTTAATTATTTCTACTGTTCTTTCCATTTATATTGTTGTTGTCATTGTGTAAATTGTTTTTCTGTTTCTATTTCACTTTTAATCAGTTCCTATATGTCTTTTCATATTTCTCTTTATTCATCGTAGTCATTGTTTCTTCTGGCAGAGTAATAATCCATTACATTCCTCTACCACAGTTTGCTTTACCACCCCCAAAACAATGATCATCTATATTTTTCATTAAAAAGTGTTGCTTATAAATATTTTGGTGTATATGGGGCCTTTGTTTTTATCACTGACCTCCTTAGGGTATACTTTGAGCAATGAAATCTCTGGGTCAAAGGATATGGAAATCTTAAGTCACTTTCTTCACATAATTCCTAATTGTTTGCCAGAACAGTTGGACCAGTACAAAGCTCTACGACTAGTGTAATTGTATGCCTATTTTTTTGCAACTTGTCCGATATGACCTATTCCCACCTTTTATCACTGTTGCCACTTTAATGAATTTGAAGTGAGTACTTGGAATTTTTTTGACATGTGTTTCTCTTATTATTAGTGACTGAATACCCCATATGATTGTTCATATCTGAGAGTATATTTCTGAGCCTGTTCTGTGCTTGAAACAGGGAGTGACTAGTAATACTATAAGAGTAAGAATGAGAGATACTTAAGGTATTAAAGAGACCATTACAAAATGACTGCCTTTGTCATCTTGGCTAAGCAGGAAGTGAGACCAGAAGTTAACTCTCCTATGAGGGCGTAGAGAAGCTTTTTTGATTCTTCTTATTTATGGTGACAAAACAACAACACAAAACCATGTTCAGTAAGAATAAGGGAGTTGGGGCGGCTAGGTGGCGCAGTGAGTAGAGCACCAGCCCTGGAAGAAGGACCTGAGTTCGGATCCGGCCTCAGACACTTAACACACACAAATGAAAAAAACCTAGCCATGTAACCTTGGGCAAGTTACTTAACCCCAATTGCCCTCCAAAATCTCAAAGGT
>WOXC01009822.1:600000-787221 GCA_011680675.1 Gymnobelideus leadbeateri | reverse complement strand
AGAGGGAGAGAAATGATTTCTAAGTACTTATTATGTGCCAGGCACTGTGCTAAGTCCTGGGAGAGGGGTTCAAAAAAGGAAAAAAAGAAAATTTTCCATTTTTCATAACCTGCAACTTGTTTAAATAGGTAGCCTGAGTTATTTATAGCCAGCACAGATATTAAATGACTCATATGAAGGTCTCCACTGCACTGAATAAATCATTTATGGAAAATTTGTGAAAGGTTTTGGGCAAAGAATTACATAGGATGTCAAGGTATGGTTGGGTTTTGATCTCCACTGATGGAGAGAATATTCAAACAAATAAGAACAATCCATCTTTAAAATGTAGAAATATTGTTTTCATTTTGGTTGAGTAAACCTCTAAATTACTTAGGATGTAGTAAATTTTACAGACTAAAACTTATGTCTACTAATTGAGGCAGTGCCTAAAATAAATCTTACAAGCTATTTAGGGAATGATTGTGAACAAAAATTGCAAAAGTTCAAATGATTAAAAACTGATCAGTACTTTTAAAAATAGATTACCTTTAAAAACTGATTTACATTCTTTTTCCAAAATATATGTCTATAAGTTTTCACATCCCTGAATTCTGTCACTCCCAATTCCCCATTCATCTGCCACCCCAAAAAGAAAAAAAAAACTCAATGGCATTTAAAATTCAAATCATCTTAGGACTTACATTCAAATAGAAATTGGTCAACCTTATTGGAATTTTGAGTAGGCAAAAGTAACAGCAACAAGCAGAGAGTATTTCATTATTTTCAAAGGTGACCCTTCTATTTCTATTAGTGCTAGAAAATTGCCTTTACCAACTTGATGCAAGACCCAGCTTGAAGTCTTCCTATGGCAGTATCACCAATTCCTTGCACTCCAGAAGCTGCTTCTTCCCCTGAATTGCCTTTTATCCTTACAAAACTTCCCAAACCAACTGGAGTTAGTGATGATGTATGTGCTTTTAGGCTATTCATTATTTTGTTTGTGCAGTCTTCTTCACTTGATTGAAAATTGTTTTAAGATAAGTATTATATCTTTGGTTTCCTATACATCAATCTGCAAGAAATGAATATAGCATTTATATCTGGGAGGGATTTGGGGGTTCATCTAATAAATCCCTTACTTTTTAGATTAGAAAAACAATAGAGAGGGTTAAGTAACTTGCTTAGTATTACACAGGTGGTGAGAAGGATCAGAGGATTTAGAAGGGAATGTCTAGAGATCATCTAGTGTAATCTTCTCATTATACTGACTGGGAAACTGGAGCTGTATGGGAGTAAGTGCCTTGCCAAGGTCACATAGGTAGTGTCAGAGCCAGTGTTTGAATTGAGGTTCTCCTAATTTAAATCTATTGCTCTTTCCACTTTGACACTCTGCCTCCTTAGCAGACCCAAAATTCTAAGCCAACTCTTCTTCCTCTAACTCCATAACACTGTGCTCCACATTCATTAAGTAACTTTATTGTTAGATAGAGTACATGGCTTTTAAGCAAAGATCTTTGCTCCATTTGCATATAGGATGGGGACCAGACAAGTACAGATGAATCAACAGTATCTAGTACTGTTGTAAAAAAAAACAATTTCAAAGTGTGTGGATTCCTGAGTCATCTCACCATTTCATATAATTATAAAATTTTATTTTAAGCAAGACCAAATTATTTGTACAACATAGAATCCTCCATTAGACCATGTTAAAGCCTTTGGGAAATTACATTTTGAGATCTTGTCAGAGCACTCCTAATTGCATGGTTTTTATAGTGGACATTTTTCAAAACTATGTGCAAACTAGGATGATAATTATTTCTTTCTCATCACTCCTTGGTCTTCTTAAAGAGAATTTTTCTAAATTCTAGCTCTATTTCATATATGTATGTATATACATATGTGTGCATACACATATGTGTATATTATATAAACATATATACATGTGTATATACACAGAGAGAGATAAGAGAGGCAGTATGATAGAGTAGAAATAATACTAGGTTCAGAAACCACCATGAATGATCATACCTGGGTCACCTTCGCAAGTGTCTTAACTCCCTATATCTGTTTCCTCATCAATAAACTTAGAGGTGTTGATTGGGTGACTCCTAAGTTCCCTTATGCCTCTAGAGCTATGATACTTTAAATATTTTAAAATAACCAAAATGCTTTTTTTTAAAAGCTTTGTATGTAGTATGCACAAATTAAGTGTAAGGGTCATAATTGGACCCTTTTCAAGACTAGAATCATAGAATGTTAGAGCTAGAATAGACCGAAGAAATCATTTAGTGATCCTCATTTTACAGGCGTGAAAACTAAAGTCTAAAAAATAACTTATTTTACCAGGATCACTACTTAGTGATATCACTTGCATCTAAAGTTCTAGATATTGTAGCTACTAAGTGCTAAAACTTGGGCTGGAACCTCCTTAGAATGGATCTCCTGACTGCTAGTCATAAAATCACATATTTAGAATTGGAAAAGACATTGGACAATTCCCTCACTCTGCAAGAGAGGGAAGTAAGGCCCAGAGAGGTCATGTCAGAGGGTCACATAGCTAGTAAGTCTTTGAGGTGGTATTCAAACCAAGGTCTTCCTGACTCTGATGCCAGTGCTCTTTACACTATTCCATGTGGCCTGGGTTCCTTTTCTGTATTGCACAGTTAATTAGAAATGAGGAACTTAGATACAGTAGAAAGGAATCAAAAAATTACAAGGCAGCTAGGATACAGCACTGAGCCTGGAATCAGGAAGACCTCAGTTTGAATCCTGGGCAAGTCATTTAAGCCTGGTTACCTCAGTTTCCTTACCTATAAAATGAGCTGGAGAAGGAAAAAATGCCCCCAAGAGTCCTGTTGTTAACAACCACTTCACAGAGTCAAATACAACTGAAACGACTGAACAACAACAACAAAGTAAAATTCATGAAGTAAGGTTGAAGAAATGAGAATTAAATCTGAACACAAGTGAGTTTGCTGTAATTCAGTGACTGTCCCCTATGCCCCAACATATACCTATCTATGTATGTGTAAGTATGGCATACAAAGAAGAGGAGATAGGCTTTAAATTGCAGTGCTATAATTGATGAAATTTAAATTAGATATAAATAAAATTGTTATGGCAATGAGAGTTAAGTTCTGGAATGGATCATTTTGGAATCTCATCCTGGGCATTCTTATAAATGGAACAGGCCCATGAGTGTCTGAAATTGTAGAAAGACCTTGGAAGATTCTACTGTCCTAATATTTCTTTTAATACATTATTTGTTTTAAGTCTTTGAAACAAATAATTGATTTCTTGTTTAAGCTAACCTGATCAGAATTATTGTCACATATTCTTTAAGCCTTCATTGTAACAGAGAAAAAAAATTTGTTGTCTTCATTAGAGTACATTTCTCATTCCTCTTTCACCCTTGTCCTCCTTTAAATGATACCAATCAAAGAAAATAATAGCACAAAACATCAGTACTATGTCATCCTGGCTTGAACAGGAATTCATCTGGTCATTGTAGCAAATAGTATTGACATGAGATGGACCTTTAATCTATCATAATACTCTTTGTAGGGTGAATGGAGGTTATAAGCTTAGCTATTGCTATTAGTTTGCACTCATGCCTCCAGACTCTTAATGAACATTCAGTTTTTAATATCAATTGGACTGGTAATTTTTTTCAGCTAGAAAAGCTCTCAAGATGAGCAGAAAATAATTTAGGTTTTTACAATTAATTTTGGATTTCATTTGCCCTGAGTATTCTAAGGAAAATTCTTTTAAAAGTATAAAATGGTTAACCCAAGAGTTTAATGAATCTCTTATTTCTGTCAATGTGACTACATATATCAGTGCTGAGTAACTGATAGAGAAATAAAACATTTGTCTTGAGCATTGATTTACAGACATGTAGGGTTACTGTCAAGAGAAAAAAATATATAGCATGTTAAAATAGTTCAGAGAGTGACGGAGCCCAGTGGAAGACAGAGTGTGGCAGAATCCAGCCCAGGAGGTTGCCCAGAGTGCCCGCACAGGTCGAGCGCAGAGCGCGTGGGGTCTGCACAGCTCAGACCTAAGAGCAGGCAAGCAGAATACACCAGAGAGAGAAAAAGCCCCAGCCTGCAGACTTACCAAGGACGAATCGCAGTCATCTCGCAGAGGGAACGGATCATTGGAGCCAGGTAGGAGAGTCGGGCCCCCAGTGGAGAGAGTGGCTTCTCAGGCTGCATTCAGCCCCCAGCCTGGAAATTTAGAAACTGCCTGCCTGTATGATACAGGGGCTGGAATGGCAAAGTAAATTCTAGCTGCTCCGATCCTCCCATCCCTCCTTCATGAAGCAGAAAACCCAAATATAAGTCTCCCACCCAGACTGAAACCCCAAGTTAATGGAAATAGCCTCAGGCTTGAGAATCTCCAAGAAAGGGTGTAACTGAGACAGCCAGGAATCTGAAGAGAAGAGAGGGAGGGGACCCAACTAGCCCCACCTCACCTCACCAACAAAAGCTACTTATAGCCCAGGGGTATAGAGGCAGAAATCTGAAGTGGTCAGACTCAACCCCACCTACACATCTACATTCCTCACTGACTTCCCTGACTTAGCCATAAACTAGCCACCCAGAGGTATTCAAAGTCAAGGATCAGGCCCCAAACTCATAGCCTGAGACACTAAGAAACAGGAAGTCACAATGGGAAGGAAGGAAGCTGAAAAGGAGAAGGGGAAGGCAAGAAAGTCTATTCGAGCATACTATGCAGGGCAAGAACAACAAAACACACAGGACAATATAGACTCTCTGCCCACACCAGAGACCACAGAAGGAAACATGATCTGGTCTCAAGCCCAAATAGCATTCCTGGAGGAGCTTAAGAAAAATTTTAAAGACCAAATCAGGGAGGCAATGACCAACTTGGAAAAAGAAAATACCTCCCTAAAAAAGGAACTTCAAAAACTTATTGAAGACCATAATTCACTAAAAATTAGATACAACCAAACTGAAACTCAGAACTCTATGATGCAGCAGGAGTCAATCGAAAAAAACAAGATGATCGAAAAATTGCAAGAAAATGTAAAATATCTCACTGGAAAAATAACTGACCTAGAGAACAGATCCAGGAGAGACAACCTAAGAATTATTGGTCTACCAGAAAGCCATGATGAGAAAAGCAGTCTAGACAACATCCTCCAAGAGATTGTCAAAGAAAACTGTCCTGAGGTCCTGGAATCAGAAGATAAAATAGCTATTGATAGAATTCACCGGACTCCTCCTGAAAGAGATCCCAAACTGAAAACTCCAAGAAATATAGTAGCCAAATTCCAGAATTATAAGATTAAAGAAAAAATTCTACAAGCAGCCAAAAAGAAACAATTCAAATATCGAGGAACTACAGTTAGGATCACACAGGACCTAGCAGCTTCTACATTAAAAGAGCGGAGGGACTGGAATTTGATATTTCGTAGGGCAAGAGAGCTAGGACTACAACCAAGGATTAACTACCCGGCAAAACTGAGCATAATCTTTCAGGCAAGGAGATGGACGTTTAATGAAGTAAGGGACTTCCAGACTTTCCTAATGAAAAAGCCAGAGCTCAATGGAAAATTTGATCTCCAATTACAAGACTCCAGAAGAACATAAAAAGGTAAACAAGGGTAACATAGACTCACACATGCAGAAGTGCACATACCCACACCCACAAACACAAGCTCATTACTTGGGATGCAACAAGAGCAAAATGTTCACATCCCTATATGTGGAGCTGATAACTGTCAATATTTGAAATCTCTATGATTATCATGACCTGCAAAAGGGTTATACTTAGAGGGTGTGGGTATGAATGCACTAACATGGAGTCTAAAAAAAAAAAAGACTATTAAGGGGATCAATGGTACTGTAATGGGAAAAAGGAAAGGATGAGCTAGGAAAAGGTAAAATATGCCATCTGAAGAGGCATCAAAACACACTATAGAAGAAGGGAAAGTAAGAGGGAGAGGAACATCATTTAAACACTATTCTCACTGGTTCTGGTTCAAAGAAGGATCAAATTAATCAGTGAAGTTTAAGAATCTAACGTGAATAGACACATAAATTCATTAAATAGAGGAATTGGAGGGAGGGAGAGGAGCACTGTTTGAAATTTACTCTCATTGGTTTGGAATCAAACGGGGAGTAATTTACTCTGATAAGTATAAAAATTTGTTGTGTCCTATAGATAGTGGGAGGGTAAGGGGGGGTGAAAAGGAGGAGACTAAAGGGAGGGATTATAAGGGAGGGAAATAGTAGTAAGGGGAGAGGGTAGGTTAAGAAGGGGGGTCACTGGGTGGGAACACTGAGGGAGGGGGCAGTCAAAAGGGAAAACTTCAAGGAGGGGAAGGGAGAAGGAAGAAACAAAAACATAAACAGGGGAGGGAATAGGATGGAAGGGAAGAGACAGATAGTCATCATTACTGTGAATGTGAATGGGATGAACTCTCCCATAAAACAGAGGCGGATAGCAGAATGGATTAAAAACCATAATCCTACAATATGCTGTCTTCAAGAAACACATTTGAAACAAAGGGATACCCACAGGGTAAAGGTAAAAGGTTGGAGTAAAATTTATTATGCCTCAGCTAAAGTAAAAAAAGCAGGGGTAGCAATACTTAGATAAAGCAAAAGCAAAAATAGATCTAATTAAAAGAGATAAGGAAGGAAACTATATCCTACTAAAAGGCACCATTGAGAATGAAGCAATATCACTACTTAATATATATGCACCAAGTGGTATAGCATCCAAATTCCTAGAGGAGAAGTTAAAGGAATTAGAGGAAGAAATAGATAGCAAAACTATACTAGTGGGGGACCTTAATCTCCCCCTCTCTGAACTCGATAAATCTAACCTCAAAATAAACAAGAAAGAAGTTAAGGAGGTGAATAGAATCTTAGAGAGACTAGATATGATGGATCTCTGGAGAAAACTGAATGGGGATAAAAAGGAATTTACTTTCTTCTCAGCAGTGCATGGTACATACTCAAAAATAGATCATGTACTAGGGCATAAAAACCTCACAATCCAGTGCAGAAAGGCAGAAATAGTAAGCGCATCATTCTCAGATCATGATGCAATAAAAATTATATGCAATAAAGGGCCATGGAAAGATAGACTAAAAACTAATTGGAAATTAAACAATTTAATCCTAAAAAATTGGTGGGTCAAAGAAGAAATTATAGAAACAATCAATAATTTCATTCAAGAGAATGATAATAATGAAACAACATACCAAAATTTGTGGGATGCACTAAAGGCAGTTCTCAGGGGAAGTTTTATATCCCTGAGTGCATACTTAATTAAAGCAGAGAGAAGGGAGGTCAGTGAATTGGACATGCAATTGAAAAAGCTAGAAAAAGAACAAATTGAAAATCCCCAATTTAGTACTAAATTAGAAATACTGAAAACCAAAGGTGAGATTAATAAAATTGAAATTAAGAAAACCATTGAATTAATAAATAAAACCAAGAGCTGGTTTTATGAAAAAATCAACAAAATTGATAGACCCTTAGTCAATATGATAAAAAAAAAGAAAGAAGAAAACCAAATTATGAGTATCAAAAATAAAAAGGGTGAATCTACCTCCAATGAAGAGGAAATCAAAAAAATAATGAGGAATTATTTTTCCCAATTGTATGCACATAAATATGACAATCTTAGTGAAATGG
Source organism: Gymnobelideus leadbeateri (assembly GCA_011680675.1). NCBI lineage: Eukaryota > Metazoa > Chordata > Mammalia > Diprotodontia > Petauridae > Gymnobelideus > Gymnobelideus leadbeateri. Next base: position 779,563 of record WOXC01009822.1, on the reverse strand, counting down.
ATGAATATTTACAAAATCACAAATTGCCCAGATTAACTGAAGAGGAAGTGAATTACCTAAATAACCCCATCTCAGAAAAAGAAATCAAACAAGCCATCAATGAACTCCCTAGGAAAAATCTCCAGGGCCAGATGGGTTCACTAGTGAATTCTATCAAACATTTAAAGAACAATTGATTCCAATACTCTACAAACTATTTGGGAAAATTAGTGAAGAAGGAGTCCTACCAAACTCTTTCTATGACACAAATATGGTACTGATTCCTAAATCAGGAAGAGATAAAACAGAGAAAGAAAATTATAGACCAATCTCCCTCATGAATTTAGACGCAAAAATTCTAAATAAAATATTAGCCAAAAGACTCCAACAACTTACCACAAAAATAATACACCCTGATCAGGTAGGATTCATTCCAGGAATGCAAGGATGGTTTAATATTAGGAAAACCATCAATATAATTGAGCATATCAACAACAAAACTAGCAAAAACCACATGATCATCTCAATAGATGCAGAAAAGGCTTTTGACAAAGTACAACATCCATTCCTATTAAAAACACTAGAAAGTATAGGAATAAATGGAGCCTTCCTTAAAATAGTTGCTAGCATCTATCTAAAACCATCAGCAAGTATTATATGCAATGGGGATAAACTAGAAGCCTTTCCAATAAGATCAGGAGTGAAACAAGGGTGTCCACTATCACCCCTCTTATTCAATCTGGTACTAGAAACACTAGCAGTAGCAATTAGAGAAGAAAAAGAAATCAAAGGAATCAAATTAGGCAAAGAAGTGACCAAGCTGTCACTCTTTGCAGATGATATGATGATATACTTAGAGAATCCTAGAGAATCAAGTAAAAAACTACTTGAGACAATAAATAAATTTGGCAAAGTTGCAGGATATAAAATAAACCCACATAAATCCTCAGCATTCCTGTACATCTCTAATAAAACTCAACAGCAAGAGATAGAAAGAGAAATCCCATTTAAAGTCACTGTAGACATTATAAAATATTTGGGAATCTACTTGCCAAAACAAACCCAGAATCTATATGATCACAACTACAAAACACTTCTCACAGAAATAAAATCAGATCTAAATAGTTGGAAAAATATCAATTGCTCGTGGCTGGGTCGAGCTAATATAATAAAAATGACAATTTTACCCAAACTAAATTATATATTTAGTGCCATTCCAATCAATTTACCAAAAAACTACTTTGTAGAGTTAGACAAAATAATAACAAAATTTATTTGGAAAAACAAAAGGTCTAGAATATCAAGGGAATTAATGAAAAGAAATGCTAGGGAAGGTGGACTAGCTATGCCAGATCTTCATCTGTATTATACAGCAGCAGTCATCAAAACTGCTTGGTACTGGCAGAGGTGTAGAGTAGTGGATCAATGGAATAGATTAGGTGCAGGAGACCCAGCAGTTAATGAATATAGCAATCTATTGTTCGATAAACCCAAAGACCCCAGTTTTGGGGATAAGAATGCACTATTTGACAAAAACTGCTGGGAAAACTGGAATACAGTATGGCAGAAACTGGGCATAGATCCTATCTAACACCATATACCAAAATCAAGTCTAAATGGGTGCATGATCTAGGTGTAAAGGATGATACTGTAAGCAATTTGGGAAAGCAAGGAATAGTTTACCTGACAGATCTGTGGAGAGGGGAAGACTTTAGGACCAAACAAGAATTAGAGAGCATTATAAAATGCAAAATGGATAATTTTGATTACATTAAATTGAAAAGCTTCTGCACAAACAAAGCCAATGTAACCAAGATCAAGAGGGAGGTGGGAAATTGGAAAGAATTTTTACAACTTGTGTCTCTGATAAAGGACTCATCTCTAAAATTTATAGAGAATTGAGCCAAATCTATATGAATACAAGTCATTCCCCAATTGAGAAATGGTCAAAGGATATGAACAGGAAGTTTTCAGAGAAAGAAATTAAAGATATCTATAAGCATATGAAGAAATGCTCTAAATCACTATTAATTAGAGAAATGCAAATCAAAACAACTCTGAGATACCACATCTCTCCAGTCAGATTGGCTAAGATGACAAAACAAGAAAGTGACAAATGCTGGAGAGGATGTGGACAAATTGGAACACTAATACATTGCTGGTGGAGTTGTGAACTTATCCAACCATTCTGGAGAGCAATCTGGAATTATGCCCAAAGGATTATAAATAATTTCATACCCTTTGACCCAGCCATACCACTTCTAGGGTTATATCCCAAAGAGATCATAGAAGTGGGAGGAAGAACCATATGTACAAAAATATTTTTAGCAGCCCTTTTTGTGGTTGCAAAGAATTGGAAACTAAAGGGGTGCCCATCAAATTGGGGAATGGCTAAACAAGTTGTGGTATATGAATGTAATGGAATTTTATTGTGCTATAAGAAACGAGGAGGTGACGGATTTCATAATTACCTGGAGAGACTTATACAAACTGATGCTGAGCGAGAAGAGTAGAATCAGAAGAAATTTGTATACAATCACAGACATACCATATCTGTGACGACCAACTATGACAGACTGGACTCTTTTCAGCAATGCAGTGATATAAGTTAATCCCGAATGACTCAAGAAAGTGAGAAATGTGCCATACAGAGATATAACTAGAAAGAACTGAGCCTGAATCCTGATGGAAGCAAACTAAATGATCTTGTTCTTCTCATTGTTTGGTTGTACTTCTTCCTTACCATCTTTCATCCCACCTAGTACAATATGCCTTTGTAATTGGAATAATGTTTAATATGAATGCATTTGCAGACCCTATACTGTACTATATGATGTCATGAGGGGAGGGGGGAGGGAAGTAAAGGAAATTTGAAAATCAAGGAACTAAGGAATTGAATCTTGTCAACTGAAACTAAACTAATAAATTAATTAAAAAAAAATAGTTCAGAGAAATAGGTTATAGATAACACAGAGGGTGGTTAAGATACATTGATGTGTCCTCAAGAAAAATGTCAGGAAAAGAAATGTTTCAGAAAAGTAGCAAGGACCAGTATATTAGAGTCTTGCAATGATAGCCACATACCATAGAACCACATTCAGAATAAGACCAGTCCATCAGTTGAGTTTAGTTATTTAGTAAAAGACCATCTTTTTAAAGTTTTCTGCATCTAAGGCACTAAAGTCTTCGCTATAGGTTTCAATGCATAAATTGTGAGCTGTGGATAAACTCTTTTGAGGAGCATGGACAGTCATAGCTCGATTCCTGTGTTAAAATAATGGGGGTCAGAAAAGTCCAATATTGTAAGAAGCCTTTGTAATGCTCAAAATTTTTATCAGTGATTTAGAAAAGGCCATAAAAGATTGGTGGTAAAATAAAAATGTTACCCAATGTTTAAAATACAATATACAGCTCTTCCTTTGCTACTTTAATCAAGATCATATCTAGGGGTGGCTAGGTGGTGCAGTGAATAGAGTACCAGCCCTGGAGTCAGGAGGACCTGAGTTCAAATCCGGGCTCAGACACTTGACACACTTATTAGCTGTGTGACTTTGGGCCAGTCACTTAACCCCAGTTGCCCTCTAAAAAAAAAAAAGCAAGAAAAAAAACATATCTAAAGCATGAGCCTTTTATGTATGATGGACCCCTTTTAACAGTCTGGTGAAACCCAGTGATCCCATCTCTGAATGATGTTTTAAATGCATAAGATAGTATATAGAGGATTGCAAAGAAAACTAATTATATTGAAATACAATTTTTGAAATATTTTAAAAACCAAATTCATAGGTCCTAAGAACTCCTAGATAAGATTTCAGTGAAACACTTCAGCCTTTGAAGTCACTTCCTTTTCATTCTATTGCTTTTCAAGTATTGTATAATATTCTATTCACTTTGCATTTGTAATGACTGATAAGATCTTGGATTTATATTTAATTAAACATACTTGTGAAGCAATGTGTGTTCTCAGTACTGTACAGTCAGCTCCATTTTCTGCATTAATGGGAGTGTGGGGCAGTATAATTCAAAAGCAGTGGCTAAGAATTTAAGAGATGCTATATTGACTTAGAACTGCAGTCACATAAAGCTGGCCTGGGACAGAAAAGATGGTGTGTTTATCAATGAAGCTATCTATAGATCTATAAATATGCAAACATTGAATGAAATAAATATTGCAATGTTTTAATGTCACTTCCCCCTCCAACTTAATATTGTGTGGCAAAATGCATACCCATAGTTAAGGTTAACTGCTGAAGGAGTATTTATTATATTAATAAACAACAGCAAGGTATAGTAAGAAAATCACTGAATTTGGAGGATCTGGGAGACCAAGAGGCTAAGTGATTTTGGAAGCCAAACTTGAATTCAGATCGTGTTACATAAAAGTGCTATAAGAGGTGTGTTGGTCAAATCTGCAGGTGAAGATCATAGAGATCAGTCTCTGAGATTGTAGAGTTTAATCATCTTATCACAGTTGATGAAAATTAGGCCCAGATAGATTAAATGCCTAGTCACTACAGGTAGTGTGGGGAAAAGTCAGGATATAACATGTTGGATCTTTACCCCCAAAAAAATCTAAATAGACTAGAATGATAAGCTATGTCTAATATTGTTAAATTGAATAGGAATGGGTTTAAGGCCTGCACTTGGGTTTAAACATTCGACTTCAGAAGTATGAGATGGAGGGATATGTGACTAGACAACAACTGTTACTGTGATGATTGGGGTATTTTCACATAGGCTCAGTATGAGTCAGTTGTGTATAGGACAGCCAAAAATGGAGAATGTTCTCCTAGGCTACATTAAGAGAACTATAGTTTCCAGAATAATAAAGATAACAATTCTATTGCATTCTGCTCCAATAAGGGAACATTTCAAGGATTGTGATCTCTTCTGGGTGCCACAATCTAGGAAGATTAGGGAGGATGTCAGAACAGTAACCAGGATAGTGAGATGCCTGGAGACCATGATATAAGGGATGCAGATGAAGGAAGTAAAGACATTTAACCTGGAAAAAGTAGACTTAGTAAGGAATTATAACCACATTCATGTATATCAAGGGCGACTATAGAGGATTAGACTTCTGCTCGGCCTTAAAAGGCAGAATTATGAGGAATGAGTGGAAGTGACAAAGAAACAGCTTTAGATTTGTTACAAGGCAAAGCTTCCTTTTCTGTGCTAGTTCTCACTCAGGCCAGGCCAGGAATTCAGGTTTGTTGTTAGAGTAAAATGATACTCTTAAAATGCAAGAAAAGCAACTTTTTCAAGAAGGACTAAAAAAGACACAATTTGATACTTAAGTCAAATGAAATGCTATGCCTCTCTGCTTCCACATTCACCTTGGCAACTGGGCATGCTGTGTCAGAAAGGCATTCCCACCAGGCAGTAGAAATTCCTTGAGAATTTCTGACATTGACTTCCCCATGGGTGGGGTCACTTATTCTTCAGGTAACAAGGAAGCCAAATGACAATTCAAAAAGAATAGCCTTCCTGCCCCCAAAATTCATCACCTCTAAATAGAATGGACTGCCTTTGGGAAATGATACCTTCACCTCACTAGAAGTCTTCAAGGAAAGATTAGACTATTTCTTGTTTGTTTCTCTTTTTGCTTTTTTTTGGAGGAAGGAAGGCAGGGGGATTGGGGTTAAGTGAGTTGCCCAAGGTCACATGGCTAGTAAGTGTTAAGTGTCTGAGGCTGAATTTGGACTCAGGTCCTCCTGACTCCTCCTGTCCTCCAGTGCTTTATTCACTGTGCCACCCAGCCGTTCCAAGATGACTATTTCTTGGAAATGTTCTATGAAAAATTCTTGTTCAGATATGGGTTAAACTATATAATCTCAGGATCGTCTCCTGCTCTAAATCTATGGTCCTAAATTGGTTTCTAAAGACCTTTCTAGCTCTCAGAATCTGAGATTTAAACTAGGTAAATGATAACCATAAACTAAAATATACTATTGTGGGTGAGTAAAATAAAAGATGTCTCCAAAAATCTCCCCCAGATAATAAAGTAGTAAGTAATTCATGTTCAAAAGAATGTATCAATTTGGTCACATGAGTAGGAAGGATTGGAGAAAGACCAATTAAGAAGCTATTGCAATATTCCAGAAATGAGTTGATGAGGATCTGAATTAGGTTAGAGGATATGTGAGTACAGAGTACAGGACAGGGGTGGGAAATATTGCAGAGGAAGGGCCACGGCACCTGGCGACTAACAGAATATGGGAGTTGTGGAAGAGGGAAGAATCAAGAATGACTAGGGGTGTGCTAGAGCCATCTCTAACTGGCTCACCCGTCCATTACTTTCAGTGTGCACACTTACACCTCAGAAATCAGCAATTGTTGCAAATCGAAGCTTGATTCATTTTTTTGATTGTTTTCAGGGGTGGAAAACCTACAGCCTCCAGGCTACATGTGGCCCTCTAGGGCCTCAAGTGTGGCCTTTTGACTGAACTTCACAGAAGAAACCCCCTTAATAAAAACATTTGCTCTGTAAAACTTGGACTCAGTCAAAAGGCTGCACACAAGGACCTAGAACACCACAAGTGGCCTTGAGGCCACAGGTTCCCCCATCCCTGGTTTAGACTTCTAAAAAGTGTTAATAATGCAGATTAAACATAAAAGTGTGTGTGCCCTGCATTCCCCACCCTCTGCCCCAAGAGTCCTGTTGTTAAACATTTAACTCCTATATCACTCTATAAAGTTTACCTTAGCTCAGCAGGAATACAGTAGGAGGTTCCAGTAATAAAATAATCACCAGACTCAAGGCAGGGGCCTGCAGAATAATAATAATTAATGAAAATAATAATAGGCATTTATATTGCACTTTAAGGTTTACAGGTGGCTTTACATCCCTTATCTCATTTCAGCCTCACAATGCCTGAGTATAATTCAATGATCATGCTCGACTAGAAGGAGAATTGTAGCCTGAATAGAAATGGGCAAGTTGGGAGGAAGGCTGGACTTGGGAGGAAGCATAGATTGGAATTCTAGCCATGCTATTCACTAAGGAGGATGCTCTGGGTGCCCAAGTTTCTTAACCTCCTGGGTCTCAGTCCCCTCATGTATAAAATGAGAAAATGCTGGAAGAACCTGACACTCATTTTAAATATAAGAAAGGCTGCCACGGAAAAGTAAGAGCAATCTTGTTTTATGTGACTCCAGAGTACAAAGCTGGGAGTAATGTGCAAACATTCTTATTGGGAAGTAGATTTTAAATCATTATAAAACACTTTCCAAGAAAGAGAGCTGTCCATCAATGATGAGAGGTTCTTAACCTGTAGTCCAGAAACCTCTCCCCCCTCACCTCATGCCAGGTCTGTGTGCAGATTTCAAGGGGTCTGTGAATCAAAATAAGGAACAATTATATTTTTAAAATGTGATTCAGTTCCTTTGTAGTCCTACTTATTTTATTCTATGCATTTAAATGCATTTACGCATTATTCTGAGGACTCCATAGGTTGCATACTGCCAAGGAGTCCATGAAACAAAGAAGTTTAAGAATCTCTTGAAGACCTCAATGATCTCCAAGACCTCTGGTAGATCTAAATCTTATGATAAAAAATACTCTTAGTGGAGCTATTGCATGAACAGTTCCAATTATAGGGAAATCATAACTTCCAAAAGCAGCCCCATTTCATCACTGGACAGCTCTCTTTCTTAGAAAGTGTTTTATAATCTACTTCCCAATAAGAATGTTTGCACATTACTCCCAGTTTTGTACTCTGGAGTCACATAAAACAATATTGCTCTTACTTTTCTGTGGCAGCCCGTCTTATATTTAAAATGAGTGTCAGGTTCTTCCAGCCTTCTCTTTTCCAAGCTAAACCTATGTGCTCTGCATTTGGTTGGTCTAATTAGTGAGCAGCTGAGGCATCATCACCTCTGTTTTCGTTTGGAAGAATGAATCCAGTGTTTCCCTTGTGTTAAAAGGCCATTTAGTAATCAATTCAAATGTAAGATATTTTGTTTTGGGGTGCATACCAATCTCCTTTGCATTTCAAATTACTGGAATATTGTATTCTAGTATCTTCTTTTAATATTTTCAAAATAACATGTTCTCAGGTTCCAGGGCTGGGGAACATTTGACCTCAAGGCCACATGTGGCCTTCTAGGTCCTTGGGTGCAGCCTTTTGACTGAGTTCATGTTTTATAGAACAAATCCTTTTATTAAGGGGATTTGTTCTGTGAAGTTTGGATTCAAAGGGCCACACTTGAGGACCTAGAGGGCCACATATAGCCTTGAGGCTACAGGTTGCTCACCCCTAGCATACCTGCCCAAATTCATCCAGGTAGTTGCAGAGTTGAGCATAGAACCTGACTCTATTGAACCATAGTCCAGGGATTTCTTGTCCTTGTTACCCTCCCTTTCCAGTGATTTCCCTGGAGCATGTTTTCTTAATAGGAAGGAAAAATGGAATTATGCATTTATCAAGTTCCTCCAGAATAGGTGCTAAGGGCTTTACAAATATTATCTCATAATATGATAACATGATTTTACATGCATAACCTGTGTCAGATTGCTTGCTGTTTTGGGGAGGGGAGAGGGAAGGAAGGGAGGGAGAAAAATTTGGAACTCAAAATCTTACAAAAACAAATGTTAAAAACTATCTTTACATGTAATTTGTGGGGGAATCAAAATACTGTTAAGTGAAAAAAAATCAAAAAAGCCCCAAATACTATCTCATTTGATCCATACAGCAACCACAAGAGCTAGGTCCTATCATTCCAATTTTAGAGTTGAGAAAACTGAGGCAGATCAAGATTAAGTGACTTGCCCAGGGTCACACAGCTAGTAAGTATCTGAGACCCAATTTGAACCCCGGTTTTCCTGACTCCAGTTCCAGCACTCTATCCGCACTACCTAGCACCCTCTACATGGTCCTGCCACAGGGCCTGCTGTGGCATAAGCCCTGCTCTCAAGGAGTTTACAGTCTCAAAAGGGGAAGTGTGAGATGTAACTCAGACACCAACTCTTCTCTGTATGGAATCCTTACATACAAAGGAAATGAAGCTCAGAGAGCTCACGTGACTTAACAAATGTCATAGAGCTGGTTAATCGGGTAGTTGAATTCCAGCCTGCTAATTCAAAGTCCAGTTCTCTTTCAACTACCCCATGCTGTCTCCCATTTAGAGTTCTTGAAACTGGTGAAATTACATGATATGGAAAGGTGCAGAGTGGAATTCAGGAGAGGATTTTGATTGCATTATGCCAACATTCAACTTGACAGCTTGTTACAGATGGATTTCTCTTCCTCATATATTTTTCAAACATATCAGGGGAAATGTGTCCCACTTTCCTTAGGCTAACTTTAAAACTTCAAAAGGCCAGAAGCCTGAATAAATTCGGAGGGTGTCATGAGGGAAATAAGTTGACACCATACTTTTAAGTTCCAGGCACTGGGGAAAAGCAAAAATGGGTCATCTTTTAATGCATTAATAGGCAACAACTCCCAGGATGAGAATTATTAATCCAAATGGTGATAGGAGAATCACAGAATTGGGGAATTTGGTTATCATAGAATCCTATTATTCCAGAATTGAAAGGAACCTCAGGTCATCTAGTTCAACTTGTGCCTAAAGCATGAAGCCCTCCATGAATTCCCCAAAACTGGTCAAATTCTTCTCAAAAACCAATAGCAATGGAGATTTTACCTAAGAAGATAATGGTGGAAGTCCACAGGTGTGGAACATTGAATATTTTTCTGATGTATTGATCAATTTTGTTTTATTTATTTAATTTCTTCCTCTATTTCTTTTTTTAATATCTCTGAAAGGAAGGAAAGTCATACAGGGAGAAATATAGACAATGTAAAAATAAGGGATCAATAAAAATTTATTTTTAAAAAAATTCAAAGTTAGTAGTAGGACTGATCCCAGACCCTTGCTAGTTCCAAGAATGGGCAATGGGTAAATAGTGCTGCTGAAATTAAAATCCTTCTGAGATAAAAGCTTGGTAATCTGTGATCACCACAACTTCTAGAGTGGGATAGAGAATACACTCATACTCTGCTGAAAACAATTGTAACAGCAATCATTCCATAAAGCTCTCTTTGGTTCCATGATGCAAGCAGGAAGTTGGGGATAGCAAAGCCCAGACCAAGCAATGGGAAGTATTAGGAGTATGCTGGTGCCAATTTGACTAAAGAGTCAGTTGTTTCATTTTCAACATGAGCATTTATACCTTGATTTATTGTTTTGTTGAGTGTCTGGACTTTAGGAAATGATAGAAAAAGGTCAATAATGCAGTTTATACTTGGTCATCTTCAGAGAGCCGGTTGTTAAATATTCACTAGCAATTCCTGTTAGCAGTCATGGTCATCCACTTCAAGGTTACATATTGGTATCAGATCCTTCTACTCTTTCCTGAGTACCACCACTCTTAGTGTCACATAACTCAGCCAGATGGTTAATTTTACCCATGGAGTTCTGTTTTTAGTTTGCATTTTTGATTGCAACAGATTTTTTAAAAATAATTTATGATCTGATCCTTTGTGGAAATGCCTTAGGTGATTTTAGACTTCCAGCATAATCACTTATTAGTGTGCTTCAAATGATGTTAGTCACAGGAAGGATGAGAAATCTGTGCAAATTTAGCTTCAGAAATAATTAAAGAGCTTTTTAAAGGTCTACAAATTGGAGTAAGAAATATTGAACCAGTGATCCTTTTAATATAGAGCACTAGGCAACATTCTTGTTAAATTATCAGGAAGTACCTGGCTGTTTATGGAGCTGCAAATCTACCTATAATTCAATTCAATTCCACACATTTATTAAGCACTTACTGTTAATGTCCCTGGAAGATACAAAGATGAAAATAAAATAAGGTCTCCCCTCATTCTACTTTCTATAATAGTGCTATAAACTTCCATTTATTCACAATCCAAACAAGCAAATTCAACCATGATCTTTTTCATTACAGCACAATGGCAACTAATGTTCCTAATGATGACATCAAAACATGGTAAAACTCTAAAATGCCTTATGAACTGTCAAATCAAGTTTAATTAATACTTAATTTCCTTTCACTACTTAGAATATTTTTCTCTAATTCTTTCCAAATTGGCAATACATACTTGGCATGTATGGTAACTCTTAGTTAACAAGAATATAGTATGGACCAGAGAACCTTATTCCCCAGATATTTACAATATATAGTAGTATATTAGATTATTTATTTTATTTCTTTTATGGAATATAAGATTATATAGACCACTAATAGATCTGAACTGTCATATGTCCCTGAGTCCCTATATATGCTACTGTAGGTCTGTATATATCACTGACTGAATCACCAGCATCCTGGAATCACTTGCTAAGCCTGCCTTTGGTCACTATTTTTTTCTCCAGTCTAGAAATTTTAAAAAACAGGACAAAACTTTGTGCTTTGCCTGAAGACTGAAAGCAAGACTCAAATCTTGCATCTGTAAATGGCCAGATTGGGTGTGTGTGCTGAAGGGGGTGTAGGGGAGGGAGTATACTTTAATGTTTCCTTAAAATATAGGACTGGTAGGCTCTCGGTCAAGGATGTATTTAACTGAACAAGAGCTAGAAGAAAAGAGAATGCTTAGAGAAAACAACACTATTTATCTTGGATTTTAGGCTTATAAAGCTCTTTGCATACATGTCATCCTCAGAGTGATTCTGTTAATTCAGCGCATGTATGATTTTCTCCATTTCCTAGAAGAACAATTGAAGTACAGAGGGTTTATGACCTGCTTGTGGTCACACAAATAATAAGTGATAAATGTAGCATTTGAAACCAGTAATCTCTTGACTCTCAGTCCACTGCTTCTTTTACTCAACCACACTACCTATTTTGACAGATTTCTTCAAATATTTGAAAGACTATGATTTGGAAGAAGGACAAGATTTGTCATCTTTTTTTCCCACAGTGTTGGGGAAAAAATAGTAAATAACATTAAGTAACACCTTAGGGTCTGACTCTCTGTGGTCCCCTTGACGATGGATCTCATGAACCATACTGTCCATGGAGTTTTCTTGGCAAACAGAGATTAAGTGATTTATCCAGGGTTACACAGCTAGTAAGTATCTGAGGCTGGATTAGAACTCAGATCTTCCCTACTCAAGGCCCAGTGCTCTATCTACTGAGACTCCTCAATGCCTCCAAAAAGCCTAAGATAGGCATTGCCTTTCATAGACTAAGCCAGAATAAGGAGAATAGTCTCTTCATTTTGACCAATGAATCAACCCATTACAGTGTGTCCCATACATATTTGGTTCTTTAGTTCTCCTCAACTAATTCTGGTATTCCTTCTTCATTGCTGAGGATTATATCCTCCCACACTTTCTCTTCCCTGTTGGAGAACTAATCTGGATACTTGAAGACCCTGCAAGTCTGACATCCAGACAAAATTTTACCAGAACCACAGAAATATCTGAATCAGAGGGGACATTAAGAGTCAGACACAATTGAACAACAACAACAATCAGTCTTTGCAAAGTCTGAGCTAGGTATAGAGGAAAGAACTGGTTTTCATTGGTATAGACAGCTCCCAATTAGAAACTTCCTCTTCCAATGTGCATTGGCATCTTCTCTGCAACTCATAGTCATAAGGAGTTGCCTGGCACTGACAGGTTAAGGGACTTGCCCAGAGTCACATAGCCAGTATGTGTCAGAAGTGAGATTTGAACTCAAGTCTTACTGGCTTTATCTGCTAAGAGTTAAAAAAAATGACAAGTGACAAAGAAAATGAGATATGAGAGAAGCAAAAGAAAAATTGACCAAATGAAAAGCTGACATTAGAGGGGAAAAAACAATAGAAGAAAAAAGCTTAGGTTTGGAGAGGCATAACTTTTAAGGCCAAGAGAGACATGGAAGACATGGACAGGGGAACTAACCACTGGGCTCTTGAACACCATCATTCTGGTATGCTGAGAGTTTGTAAAACCTGTCTTTCAGAGGAATTCCAAGAGTTTCTGAACCACTCCCTCTATCCAAGGGATTTCTTGGACCATATTAAATTCCAGGAGAGCTGTGGGCTATGGCTTTCTGGAGAAAAAAGAGAAAATTCCTGAGTAACAACAGTCTCCCCCTTCCCATCAGACCTTTATTGTCTGAATTACTCATAGTGTTAACAGAGATCAAAGTTCAAGTCTGTCTTCCCCATAATATACTTAAGTCCCCTGAAGCTTCAGCCATGAACAATCCTCTCTTTTTATAGACAAAAAAAAAGGGTTAGCTCAAACAGACAAAAGTCCCAACCAACCAAATTCGCCCCAGATCTCAGGAGCTGTCTTTAATATTCTTAGTAAAATGATAAATGGGTACATCACACAATCCTCTATAGTGAAATGAAATCAAAGTTTATCAGGGATCTTCTCCTAACCAGTCTCCTACAGCTCTTTAAATTTGTATTGCCACTAAAGGTATAACCAACCCATATCACATAGGTCCCCCATAAAAAAATTTTACTAGTATTATATTAAATTACCCTATAACATTTATGATATTGTTGAAAAAGCCTTGTAAAACAAAACAAAAATTTAGGAGGCACTGCTCTAGGACAAGCAGAATTCTAGCCCTTTTTCCAATGTCCCTTTGATATTTGAAGAAAATTAGTAAGTCAACAAACATTTATTAAGCACAATGTGCCAAGCACCAGGATATAAAGAAAGGCAAAAATAGATCCTATGCAAAGGGAGCTCATATTCTAATAGGTAAGATAAACTGTAAATAACTAAATTCATACAAAATAATTCCAGAATAGATGAAAGGTAAGGGAGAGGGGAAGTCTTCTGCAGAGGAGTGAGGGATAGAAAGGGTACCTCCTGAAAGTAAGATTTGAGCTAAATCCTGAAGGACATCAGGAAAATGAAGAGTTAGTGAATTCCAGACATGGGACACAGCCAGTACAAAAGTATGGAAGTTGGAGATGAAATATCATATCTGAAGAATAACAAATACACTGGTGTAGCTGGACAGCAGAATTCCATACAGGGGAATAAAGTGTAAGTCTCTATGAATGTTATTCTGTATGATATTAAGATATCAAAAAGTTCAAATTTTTGGAAAATACAAAACTTATTGAGCATTGCTGGACTACATGCAAAGTGGAATAGAGTGCCTAGACAGCATTCTTCCAAGTTTTGAGAAGATAAGTTCATTACTCCCCAGGGTCTCAGACTGTAAAGCAGGAAGAAGAATTATAACCATAATGCTATAATAATAATAATAGGTTGTGGCAAAATGGGTTTTCTAGAAGTTGTAAAGTGCTATGTAAACATAAGCTATCATTGTCAACATTTTGGGGTATCATTTTACCTTTTTCCCCAATTATAAATTAAAATTATTTTAAACAATTTTTTTTTTAAGTTTTGGGTTCTAAATTCTATCCCTTCCTTTCTTCTCCTTCCCACTCCCTGAGATGATTAGCAATCTGATATGGGTTATACATGTGCAATCATGTAAAACATTTCCATATTAGTAATTTTGTACAAGAAAATACAAAAGGAAGGAAGGAAGGAAGGAAGGAAGGAAGGAAGGAAGGATGGAAGGAAGGGAAGAAAGAAGGAAGGAAGGAAGGAAAATTGCATTATCATTGTTATTTATAAGTGATTATTGAATTGAACTGAATCATCAACACACACACTATCAAAACTGAAGGGACAGGGCGGCTAAGTGGTGCAGTGCGTAGAGCTTCGGCCCTGGAGTCAGAAGGACCTGAGTTCGGAGCCGGCCTCCGACACTTAATCCACACAAACAAAAACCTAGTCGTGTAACCTTGGGCAAGTTACTTAACCCCAATTGCCCTCCAAAAATAAATAAATAAATAAAAATAAAAATAAAATTTCCTCCAATTATAAAAAAAAAAACTGAAGGGGCCCTAAATCATAAAAACATGGGACTTCAAATGAGGACTAGGTTCAAGCCCCAGCTCTACTACTGATTCTGCTACCAACCTCTCTGAGCCTCAGATTTCTCATCTGAGAAGTAGAGAAAATGACTCTTGGTTTTCTAACCACACAAGGTTGGGGGAATGTACCTAGATGGGACAATGTACCCAGAAGAGACTTATAAGCATTATTTAATTGAACTCTCTCATTTAACAGATGAAATAACCAAAGTCACTCAACTGGTTTGTGACATAGAGGGGGATAGAAAGTAATTCTCCTGGTGAAATGCTTTTTTCATTATTCTCATCAGTCCTTCCCCTTCCCCTTTTCTTTGATCTACCTACTAAATTATTTAATCCCCATCTGTACTGTGAATCAAATCAATAGTGATGAAAGTCAGTTCAGCTTTTGTCAGTGTTAGAGTGGTCAAGCCCTGAACAATGGGTTAGATGCTGAATAGTATAACCAATTTAGCCTTTTTATTTTTTAAGCTGGACCTATGATTTCATTGGTCTATGTAGAACCAGTGAGGAAGCTTCTCCTACCACTGAAGATTGGCCCTGACTCTGCAACTTGAGTCTTAAAGAATTGTCTGCTTTAGTCCCCACCTTTGAAGATTTAAATAACTACACAGGTCATTTGTGTTCTGATCAATTCAATCTTAATCCTTGAAATGCATTAGCCATTTAACAAACCAATTCATTGTTCAGCTCCAACCTGAAACTGATCAAATTAGCATTTCTAGAGACTTGGTTGTTTAAAATCTAAATGTAATAACTGGAATTAAATGAAATGACTCAGAACATAAATGCTAAATATTTTCAAGTGTCATTTAATACAGTCAAGGAAATGTTTAAAAGTTATTCTATCTGGAGGGCTCTTATCACAGTTCAAGGATATTCTTTCACTAGACAATAGAGGTCAAGTCAGTGTGCTGCTGCTTTTGAATCAAAAGCCATAACAAGATGACCATCAAGCAAAGAGTAGATTCAAAATGGTAGAGCTGGAAGGGAATCCAAAGATGGTCTACATCAGCTCCCTCGTTTAGCAGATCAGGAAACTCAGGCCTTTGAGGGGTGAAAGCTTCAAATGACAGAATCATCAATAGACTGCAGGACTTGAAGACAGGATGACCTGGGTACAAATCACATGATCTCTCTTTGCCTCAGTTTCTTTAATTGTAATATGTAATATGAACAGGTCAGACTCAATGATTTCTTAGATTCCTTTTTAGCTCTAAATCTATGATCCTGTGAATAAAAACAAAATGATCTATGAATTCACCTAAGCCTTTTTCGTTTGTTTGTTTGTTTGGAGGGCAATGGGGTTAAGTAACTTGCCCAAGGTCACACGGCTAGGTTTTTTTTGTCTCTCTGTGTGTGTGTGTGTGTGTGTGTGTGTGTGTGTGTGTGTGTGTGTGTGTGTGTGTGTGTGTGTGTGTGTTAAGTGTCTGAGGTCGGATCCAAACTCAAGTCCTTCTGACTTCAGGGCCGGCACTCTACTCACTTCACCACCTAGCAGCCCCCACCTAAGCCTTTCTTAAACGAATTAATATTTTCCACCTGAATGCCCTTTGAGAAGAATAAATTTTTTCTATTTGCTGCCTAAAGTCAAGTTTTCTTTAATTTGTTCTAAATTTATCTATTTAAAGCTTTAGAGTGTTCCCTAGCTTTGGTGCTCCAGCCAGGAGTGGGATTTTAGAGACTGGAATCATATCATACCTTTTCAGTTAGTGACTTTCCAGATATGTAGGTTGGTTTTTTTAGCCTGTCCCCAAACTGCTACTTCTTTGATCATTTTAATTGCCCTTCACTGGACTGTCTCTGGTTCACTTATGGTCTTTTAAATTTTCTATAATTGCAACTGCACATACTGATATAGGTCCAGAGGCATCATGAATTTGTGTAAGGGTTAAATGATGTTTTCTTTTGTGTTGTTTGTTTGTCTTCAATACCCTTCATGGTGATAGGCAGCATTTTGTTGGCTTTGTGGTAGGGGTTAAGGAAGGGAATTGGGGGTCACAGTAAAGGAAGAGGTTGAATTCAGAAAAATGAAGGGGCCATTGTATACTAGAGTAAAAACAACTTCAGTTCATTTTAAATATTAAGCCCGAACTATGTCTAAGACATAATGTTAAGAGGCAGTTAGGTGAGGCAGTGGATAGGGTGCTAGACTTAGAGGTAGGAAGATCTGAGTTCAAGGACTGCCTCAGACTTCTTAGCTGTGTAATCTCTGCCTGACTCAGTTTCCTCATCTGTAAAATGGAGATAATAACAGTACCTACCTCTTAGAGTTATGAAGATTAAATGAGATGGTATTTCTAAAGCACTTCACAAACCTTAAGGCATTATATAAATATTAGCTATATTATAGGGGATGCAAAGACTGAAAATAGTCCATGCCATTTAGGAGCTGGGTCAGGAAGGAAGATAAGTATTCTAAGACACAGAGATGAGGAAAAAGTGTATTTCAGGCATGGAAGATAACCTATGCAAAGACATGCCCAGTGACAGACGATGAAATGCCAATTTCTGGGAACAGCAAATAGGTCCATTTTGCTGGAACTTAGAGTGAATGGAAAGGAATCATTTGAAATAAATCTAGAAAGGTAACCTGGAGCCAGGCTGAGAAAGACTTTAAATACCAGAGTGAGAAATTTGTATTTTATCCCAAAGGCAATGGGAACTAGTCAAAATTTTTGAGCTGAGGAGTGATATAATTAGATCTGTGCTATAGGAAGACTATTTGGGCAGCTGGTTGAAGAATGGATTGCTAAGGAGAGAGACCAGAAGCAAGGGGGCCAATTAGGAAGCCATTGCAATATCCAGGTAAGAGGTGATAAGGATCCAGGTGCCTGAGCTGGTATCCATGTAAGTGGAAAGAAAGAGACACATGGGAGATGTTGTGGACATAGAATAAATGGCTTGTCAATTGTTTGGCTATAGAGAGCAAAGAAGAGGAAAGAAATCAGAATGATTCCGAGTCTGTCATGGATGACTAGAAGAATGTTTTCAGATAAAAACAATCTACAATGATTCTAAAACCCTTCCTTCAGTGTTAACTAATAGTTATTTTATATAATTAGTTATGTAATTATATATAATATAATTAGTTATCTACTCATCCTATAGACACAGTTTGGATTATTTTTCCTAAATGTGGTATCTTATACTTGCCCACACTACTGTTCAAATGCCACTTTCCTGCCTACTCATATAGCCTCAGGAAATCTTTTCCTAGGTTTTTATGAGCAAATTATTTCACCTCTCAGTACCTTAGTTTTAGAACTTTTCTTTTTTAAAAAGGATGAAATAGTCTCTACTGAGCTCACAAAAAGCAGAGCTTGTGCTTCATATTAGTATATAAATTCTTTTAAAAACATGCATATGTATATACACACATACATCTCTATGCCTACCTCCCATGTCTTCTACTTTCTGAAGTTTTGCATATTCATTAAAGCCTAACTCAAAACTATCACCCTCCCCTCTATGGCATCAAATAACTCCTTGCTTACACCTCTCTAATATACTTATCACATATTATATAATACATTTTTTTCATATACCAGATTATAAACTTCATGAAGGTAGGGATTTAGTGTGTTGTACCTTATCTTTCTATCTATTCGTGTCTAGTTTGCTGTTGTTACTGTTGTTCATCCTGAGTTCTCAAAGAGGACCAGTGATCACCAGGGTGATGTCTTGACTTGCAGTCAAATTGGATTGAAGTGAAACAGAGCTGTGCAAAGTCATTAGCCCCACTCTCTCCTCCAGGATCATTGGAGTTCAATGGCAAGACAAAAGTCAAGACAGCCGATAGAGTGGTAGACCAGATTCAGAAAGATCTGAGTTCAAAACTGACCTCTCAGACTCCCACCAACTGTGGGACTCTAGCAAAGCCCCCTATCCTCTGCCTCCCTCAGTTTCCTCAACTGCAAAATGAGAATGAAAATAGCACCCACCTCCCAAGGTAGATGTGAATATCTAATGAGAAAATAGTAAGTAAAATGCTTATAACAGTGCTCTAAACAAAGCAAGCTTTTTTTTTTTTTTACAAAATCTATTAAGGTCTTTACTTTTCATGCAGTGCCTTATGCATAAAATGCCAGACCCTTTCATCATTATTGTGCCCATGGAAAATATCACTGAATTGACAGCACAACAGAATTCAGAATTACACCCTTGAGTCAGTACTATCTACCATCGATCATAAGTCTGCCAAGCTCTAATGAAAAAAAAATGGCTGCTTTTCAAGGACCCATTCACTACTGTACCAAAAATTGTTTTGTATTTAAACAATCAAATTATTTTAGGGATGTTGTTTGCATCTCAAATATATTGTCCTTTGTCTTGCTTCCTCTAATTAAGGAGAAGCCTCATAGGCTTAACCCTCACCTGGGTAACAGAGGCTTATCTCTTTCCCTGGAGGAAAGGAATGCCCTAAATTGGAAAGGATAACAGTAACTATAGAAGTTTAAACTAAAATTTCCAAAAGGTAAGAAATCCTGTGAACACAGAAATCTGACAGAGTTATCTTAACAATGGATTCTCTCAGACATGATCCAAGAGATCCCAAGAGTATAACATAAAAGCTGCATTTACTTGGTTCATACCCAATGGAAAATTCCTATCTTTTACATCTTACTCTCTTCTGACATGTCTAGTTACACTGATTAGGTCCCTGTGGATAGTTCCTTTCCAGAGCAGCCTGTTGATTCATGCTTATTGTTCCAGAAAGGTCTCTCAATTCAGAAAGGTTTTTGTTGTTGTTGCTGAAATAAATCTGAATGGACAATAAATAATTCATTCCAAATATGAGGTCAAAGCTTAGCCTTGGGTCTTAGCTTCACATGCCTTTACTTTGATCTTTTGTCTACAGTGAATGTGGAGGTAGTTCTTTGCTATTGCTATTTAATAATAAAACTCTTCATATTTCCTTCTTTTATTTCTTGTCATCTATTACTCATTTATTGATTACCAACATTTGTTGACCATTTACTACATATAAAATACAATATTAAATGCTATGGGGGATGCAAAGATAAAGAAAATATAGTCCCTGCCCTCAAAAGAACTTACAATCAAGAAAGGGAGATAAGTGGTAGCTAGGTGGCACAGGTCCTGGAATCAAGAAGACTTACCTTCCTGAGTTCAAATCCAGCCTCAGATACTTACTAGCTATGTGACCCTGGGCAAGTCACTTCAACCTGTTTGCCTCAGTTCCTCAGATATAAAATGAAGTGGAGAAGGAAATGGCAGACCACTCTAGTATCTTTGCTGAGAAAAGCCCCAAAATGGGGTCACAAAGAGTCAGACACAACTAAAATCACTCAACAAAAACAACAAAAAAGGAGATAAGACTTACACTCAAATAACTTACACAGAAAAACAACCATTGATTTCATAGAAGTTACAAAAAAGGTGCTAGGAGAATCCACAGGAAGACAAGTTGACCTCTGGCTGAGCATAGCAATGAAATCTTCTTGGAAGAAGTGGCCATTGAAGCTGACCTTGAAGGATACTAGATTACAACAGGGAAAGATTGGAGGAAGGGCACTGCTCTTAAGGGTGACCATTCTTCAGGGCTCAGCTTGAGTCCCACCTTCTCCATGAGACACCCCCTAAGCCTCCTGGAGCAGATTCTTCCTTTGAACTTCCATAATCTTGACTATCTATACCACTTATCTTACCATTTATTCAAATACTACCTTGTTTTGCTACTATTTCAATGTTTCACATGCACATGTCTTATCTCCCTGACTAAAGTGCAGCTGCCTAAGGAAATGGATTGTGTCATAGGATGATTTTGTGTCCCCCTTTTGATATCTACCACAGTATAAGTTCCTGGAGTACCAGGTACCAGAAAAGTGATCAATGAATATTTGTTGTGAATGAGTAAATGAAGGAATGATGAAAAAAATAGACCAACAGATGAAATTATTTGACAAGTGAGTAACTGGTCTGAATTATGATAATTGACATACTTAGTGAAATAGCAATACCTTAAGAGCATCTGAAGAGGCCTTTAGTTTGCAAGTATGACAAAGGAGTTTAGTCCAATTTTGAAAATTAAGTTTCAATTTCAAAGTAAAGCCAGTTAATTATCTCTTTACCTGGAGCATTACCTAAACATCATTAGAAAGTTACACATAGGGGCGGCTAGGTGGCTCAGTGAATAATAGAGCACAAGCCCTGGAGTCAGGAGGTCCTGAGTTCAAATCCAGCCTCAGACACTTAACACTTACTAGCCATGTGACCTTGGCAAGTCACTTAACCCCAATTTGCCCTACCTTCTTCCTCCAAAAAAAAAAAAGTTATACAGACACTATGAGTTAATCATCAATATTTATTCATGTTACTGTAGGGAAGAGGAACTTTACAACAATTAGATTGATACAAAAATTGTGCTTTCTCAGCAATTAGGGTTTCCCATCCCTGAAGGTTTTTAAGAACAGCTGGGGATGTTGTAGAAAGAATTCTTGCACAAGAAGACAAAGGACTAGAAGGCCACTGGTGACTCTTCCAACTCTTGAATTTCTATGATTTTATACTTTACTGGGGAATTTGTCTAAAAAATTAAAGATTTAAATTAATCAACAAACATGTATTAAGCACTTACTGCAAGCCAGGTACTATGCTAGGCACTGAGGACACAATAGTGAAAATGGAAATCCTTGTCCTCAAGAAGCTTACTGTCTATTGGAGAGAAAATGTCTACATATTGTTCGTTGTTCAGTCATTTCCTACTCTGTGGTCCATTTGGGGTTTTCTTGGCAGAGATATTGGAGTGGTTTGCCATTTCCTTCTCCAGCTCATTTTATAGACAAAGAAATGAGACAAATAGGATTAAGTGACTTGTCCAGGGTCACTTAAGTGTCTGAGGACAGATTTGACCTCAGGAAGATGAGTTTTCCTGACTCCAAGCACTCTATCTACTAAGCCACCTAGCTGCCCTGTATGCATATAAGTACATACATAATATATGATGAATTACTGACCTTTTCATCTATGAACAGTTTGGTTACTGAAAAAGACAAAAAGGGAACATTATTATGAGGAAAATTGGTCAAACCAATTTGAAAAGAAATATAACCTCTCCTGAGGAGATACACTTACTATTCATCAGTACTGTCATCTGAAGGTCATTTCTCTGTTTCTGGGGTCCTCAAAACCCCAACATTTTATCTGAGAGTTTTACATTGATTTCATCAGTTTTTATTATGCAAATGTTCCTTTTCTGCCTTCAGCAACCAAACTGTTCACATACAAAAGGAGCAATACTTTACATCTAGAAAATAAAACCAGTAATTTCAGCAGGGAGGAATTAGCCCCTGGGCAGAATTTTAAGGGTCTCATATAGTAGGTGGCATTTTAGGCAAGCATTGAAGGAAACTTGGGGTTTAAGAGGCAAATCAGAGAAAGGAGTCCATTTCAGGCATGAAGGAACATTTCTGCAAACACCCACTGGACCTCTCCACTTAGCCTACTCTTACCTCAAATTCAACATATCTAAATAAAGCTAATGGATTTCCCACATAGCCCTACACCTTCCTTCTGAAAAAAAAAAATGAAAGTCTTTCTCTTACCTTACTTATTTTTATTAACTTTATCCTCATCCTCCCAAGTTCAGAAATCTCTACATGGTCCTCTTTCCTCACTCCCTGTTCCTCAAAATCCAATCAGCAACAAAGGCTTATAGGCTCTTCCTTCATGATATCTCTCACATCTGTCCCCTCTCTTCCACCCTCTTATTCCCACCATCCTAGTCCTCATCCAGTCCCTCATCACCTCTCAAGTGAGTTACTGTAATAGCCTGTCAACTGTTCTCTTCTGATTAAGCTCAGAACAGTGTTGAGGTTTTCAACAATGTTTTCAAGCCTGCTCAAAAATCTTCAATCATTCCCAATTGTTTATGGGATAAAGTCCAAGTTCTCTGGTTCAGCATTCAAAGTTTCTTTAAAGTAACCGCATCTTACTTTGGTTTTACTCCCAGGATTTTCCTACATAAACTGTCTATTCTAGACAGACTGACCTATCTACTGTCCCTCAAATATACCAAAGCATTTCTTTTTCTCTAGCTCTTGCTTGTGTCCATCTATCACTCCATTTATCTTAATATCATCCATCCCCCAAAGTCCATATCAACTTGTTCCACTTGGGAAGTCTTCCTTCATCAGCCCATTTGTGGTGATTCTTCCATTCTTATTATCTTATTGTATATATGAATGGCATGGTACAGTGGAGAGTTGGCCTTGAAATTAGGACCTGGATTCAAATACTGCCTCTATCACATACTGACTGTGTGACTCTAGGAAAATTACTTAGCCTCTCAATGTTCTAGGTAATTTTCAAGACTATAAGTTGCAAGAAGGTGACAATTTGCATTGGTAGAGGAAGTTTTTTTACTGGAGGACCCTGTATTAATGAAATCATGTGTCTGGTCCCTATCCCTGCATACTACTGATTTGATAGTTAATCATGTATTATCTAATATTGTTATTTATTACTGTTTCCTACATATGTGACCTTATGTAGGACACTTCTCTACATGTGGGGTCTCCTCATTTGTGAGATGAAAAAGTTTCTAAAGATTCTAAACTTTTCATGTCTAAATCTTATGACTCATGTTTAACTTTATAATGTGCATATGACTTATTTCCCAAACTCAACTGTAAGCTTTTTAAGGTTAGGGCACTAGTGTTTCTTTTATTCCTTTGCTTCTCCCACAAACCTTTATAGAGAGGTTTGTGCACATGGTTAAGTGCTTAATTAATTTTGTTGAAGGAATCTGCTTTCCATTTATAAAACTGAAAACAATTCCACCTACTTTGAATTAAAATACTGTTGCATTTTAGTAGGCTCTTCACTTGCTCTTGCAACAAGTCATCTCAAAAAGCAAGGTC
Organism: Gymnobelideus leadbeateri; assembly: GCA_011680675.1. Classification (NCBI taxonomy): domain Eukaryota; kingdom Metazoa; phylum Chordata; class Mammalia; order Diprotodontia; family Petauridae; genus Gymnobelideus; species Gymnobelideus leadbeateri. The sequence goes on along the minus strand of WOXC01009822.1, from coordinate 755,829 downwards.
CCTTTTTCAGTCCTCATCATTTCTGAAATGCATCTTTCTGAAGCATTTGGCACTATTGACTTCCCTTTCCTTCTAAACATTCTCTCCTCCCTTGGCTTCTAAAGCATCATGGTCTCTTGCCATTTCTCCCAGAAAGTCTTCTCTGACACTGCCATTCCATAATGATCCTGATGCTTAGTCCTCACATAGCAATTTGTTTGGTGACTATTAATACTTACCGCTTAACATTAGATATTAAGGCAATCATTGTTAGAATCTCATCTGTGTACTATATCACCTCTTACACAACATTTTTTTCTAATCATACCCCAATTGTTAAAGCTCCTGCTCCAAAAATTACTTGTATTCATTTTGAATTTTTTGTCTGTATTCATTCTGAATACCCTCAGGAGACTATAAGCTCCTTGAGAACAAGGACTATTTCATGTTTGTTTTTGTATCCAAGCACCTTTGTACCAAGCACCTTGGTACATAAAAGGTGCTTAATAAATGCTTGTTGGATTGTAATGGAACCTATGCTGAGATTTGCAGAGGTTGATGGTAGAATTTATTTTGCACAGATTTAAGTTACTTTCAAGACATGAAGTTTCAAGATGTCTTATAAGTAGTTGGAAACATACATCTAGCCCTTCAGAGGGAGGTCAGGATGGAGATTCAGGAGTCTTTGGTATATAAGAGTAAATGGAATGGCCAAAGCACTGGAGCACTACAGACTTTGGCATAGGCTGTCCGCCTATGATCCCTTTCAATCTCTGCCTGAATGTCCCTAGTTCCATTTAAGTCTCAGCTCACCGACCATCTCCTGGGGAGAGCCTTTTCTAATGCCTTTTGTTGTGCTCTCTCCTTCCTCCTCAAATGATGTCTATATTTATCTGTTTGTATGGTATCATCCCAGAGTAGAATGGAATCTCCTTGAGAGCAAGTGACTATTTTTTTTACTTTCTCTTTTTTACATCAAACACTGAGACCAGTCCTTTGCACCCAATAGAAGCTTATAGGATTGAATTCAATTGGATTGATGACTGCTGAGAGGAAAAAAGCAGGAGGCAAGACTTTGGAAAATACATACCTTCAAGAAGTGAGAAAGGAGGGGGCGGAGCCAAGATGGTGGAGTAGAAACAGCTCCTCCAAGCCACTCTGCCCCCAGATTCCCCCCAAACTATGTAAAAGGGGACTCTGAACAACTTCTGGAGCCCCAGCACCCACAGAACAACACAGAGAAGCTAACCTCTCGCTGAGGACAGCCCAGCAGCCCTGCAGGAAGGACCAGCGCAGCAGTCTGGGACCTGGCAGCACACAGAGCACAGGAGCCGAGCCTAGCCCAGGTCCGCATGAGCCGAGGTTTTAGCCCCAGGGCAGCAGGGCCAGCAGCCGGCTGGAGGAACCCCAGAACACCAGGAGCTGTGGCGATTCCGGAATTATCAACATAGACATGCCTAGGACAAAGTAAGAGGTTAGTGTCCTATGGACTTTGGGACCTGTATTTGGGGAATGCATCAGCTTCCTCCCCTGGGGGCTAGAAGCCACTGAGGAGACACCCCATTTTGTAGTTTTCAGAGGCAGCTCCAGCTCCCAGCCTGCATGCTAACTGTAGGGAGATCCAGCGATCAGTCTTGGGGGGGGTAATCGCTCTTGCTTTAACCTCCCTGGATCTGGATTGTGATCTAGGGTGGCAGTTGTGGGTGGGTTTACAGCTTGCCAGAAACGGAAGTTGCCCCCCACACGTTCGGGACGAAAATTCCTCTATCTGGCCTTAAAGCCATAGTGTGGCAACAAGCCCAAAAGTCAAGCAATTAAGTGGCAACATGCCAAGGCAAAGGAAACAGAAAAATGCAACCCTAGACTCCTATTTTGGGGGCATAGAGCGGGAAAAGGACTGTGAGGTCAGAAGTCCTGCTCCAAAAGCCCCAGGGGAAAACATGAGCGGGTTGCAGGCCATAGAGGACCTTAAGAAGGACTTTAAAAATCAAATAAGGGAAGTGGAGGAAAAATTGGAAAGAGAAATGAGAAGGATGCAGGAAAAGTATGAAATGAGGGTCAACAGCCTCACTGAGGAAAACAACACCTTAAAAAATAGACTAACTCAAATGGCAAAGGAGGCCCAAAAGGGCAATGAGGAGAAGAATGCCTTAAAAAGTCGAATTTGCCAGATGGAAAAAGAATCTCAAAAGTTCACTGAGGAGATTCATTCCTTCAGAGTTAGACTGGAGCAAATGGAAGCTAATGACTTTATGAGAAATCAAGATGCTGTTAAGCAGATCCAAACAAATGAAAGATTAGAAGGCAATGTGAAATATCTCATGGGAAAAACCACTGACCTGGAAAATAGATCCAGGAGAGACAATTTAAAATTTATTGGACTACCTGAAAGCCATGATCAAAGAAAGAACCTAGAAATCACCCTTCAAGAAATTCTCAAGGAAAACTGCCCTGATGTTTTAGATCCAGAGGGCAAAATAGAGGTTGAAAGAATCCACAGATCACCTCCTGAAAAAGATCCCAAAAAGAAAACTACCAGGAATATTATAGCCAGGTTCCAGAATCCCCAGATCAAGGAGAAAATACTACAAGCAGCCAGGAAGAAACAATTTCAATATTGTGGAAACACAATCAGAATAGCCCAGGACCTGGCAGCTTCTACACTGAGGGATCGAAGGGCATGGAATATGATATTCCAGAGGGCAAAAGAGCTGGGAATGAACCCAAGGGTCACCTACCCAGCAAAACTGAGTATTTTGTTTCAGGGGAAAATATGGTCATTCAGTGGAATAGAGGACTTTCAAGCATTCTTGAGGAAAAAACCAGAATTGAATAGAAAATTTGACATCCAGACACAAGAAGGAAGAGATGCCTGAGAAGGTAATCAGGGAAAAGAAATCAAAAGGAACTTATCAAAGTTGAACTATTTACATTCCTATATGGAAAAGCGATAACTGTGACTGATGATATCTTTCTCACTATGAAAATAATGGAAGAAGGGTGTGTGGTCATATGAATACATATGTGAATGTGTGTGTATATGGTTACAGTTATATATGGATAGAGGGCATAGGTCGAATTTGTTGGGAAGGGAGAATACTCAAGGGATGATATTATGAGGTGAGAGAGGAAAGTGGCAAGAGGAGATGGGGAGAGACAGGGTAGGGTAAACTATCCCAAGTAGAAGAAGCAAGGGGAAGAGGTTGCAAGGGAGGGGGAGAATAGGAAGGCTAAAAAGGCAAAACCACATTCACATTGAATTTGGTACAGGGAGAGAATGACATACATACTAAATGGGATATCTCAACCTGCAGCAGGATAGGGGGAAGGGGGATGAGAGGAGGGATGATGGATGGGAGGGCATCCTTGGGGGGAGGGGAGGTTGGAAGTACCCACTATAGAAGAGGGACAGGATCATGTAGGGAATGGACCAGGTGGGGGGTGGGATGAGTGGGAGGGAATTAGAAGCAGCCTTGTACAATATATCTACTATGATAATGTTTTGCATAGCCAGACATGTACAACATGTACTGAATTACTTATCTCCCAAGAGGGAATGGGTGACAAGGGAGGAAGGAAAAGGATCTGAAATTCGAGGTCTTAACATTAAATGTTTCAAATATATACATATATATATATATATATATATATATATATACTAATATTAATACTCTTTTCCTTGTAATAGGGAGATAAGATGTGCAGGCATTGGGACACAAAGATTCACCTTCCTCTAATGGAAAAGTCGATGGGGGTATGGGAGAAGGTATGGGAGAGAGCAGAGTGGAGGAAGCGATATCTTGTGGGACTGCTATTCTGGGAGGTTGGGTAGGGGAATAATGGGGGGAAAATGATTGCAACTCAAAATCTGTCGGAAATGAATGATGTAAAACAGAAGTTAATAAAGCATTTGTTTTAAAAAAAAAAAAAGTGAGAAAGGAGCCAGTAGGAGGAAACAGAGAAAGAATAATCATAGAAGTAGGAGGAGAATGAATCCGTGTATCATCAGAGAGGTAATGTGGTGTCCTCTAGGTGAAAGTGAGAAACATTACCAGGAAGTGCAGGGAGAATAACAAAAGTAGGAAAGGAATTGTTAGCAGTTTCAAATGCAAGTCAGGATAAAGACTAAGAAAATGATATACTGGGGGAGGGGAGAAGATGAAGGGGGAAGGAAAGAAGATGGGGCAGGAATCTTTACAAAAGAAAATCTGGAGATCACATGACATAAGTTGGAATTTAATCGTTTCTCTGGTTAAACCTTATTTTTGAAGATACATAAGCATACAGAGTATAGGTGAACAAATTTTTTATTTTTTATTATAAGTGAAACAATTTTTTAAAATTTGTTCCTCTATTTGTGTATACAATTTTATTCTGGACATATGAAATCCCTGAGGTCTGAATTCCTTAGAATGGAGTAGCACTGTCAGGAGTTAAGAAAATTGATTTTCAAATGGGTAAGATTGATGATTTTAAAATATGTTATAAAGTAGTAATCATCACAGTTATTTGGTATGGGTTGAAAAATAGAAAGATACACAGGGAATTGATACATATAAGAGCAAGAACCCTTTCCCAATAGACACAAGGTCAAAAGATTTGAAGAGACTAACTACCACAAGAAAAAAATAACGTTCCATATCACTAATAATAAGAAAATACAAAAAAAAAAAACTCCAACTTATCAGATTGGTAAAGATAACAAAAAAGAAAAATGACAATTGTTGGAGGGGTTGTGGGAAGACAGGCACACTAATACACTGTTGGAACTGTGAAGTAGTCTGATAATTCTGGAAAGCAATATGGCACTATACCCCAAGAGTAAATGTATAAATCCTTTGATACAGTGATATCGCTATGAGACTTATTTGCAAAAAGAGATTAGAGAAATAAACCACATGCGCAAAAATATTATAGAAACACTGTCATAGAAACTGACAAAAACATGGGTATCTGTCAATTGAGAAACGGTTGAATGAATTATTGTATATAAATATAATGGAATATTATTTTGCCATGAGCAATGACAAAATGGACAGATTCAAAAACAACATGAAGGACTTGTTTGAATTGATGCAGAATGAAATTAACAGAAGCAGAAGGAAAATGTATATAATAACTACATCATGAATTAAAACAGCTGTGAAAGACTTAAGAGCTGTCTATGGTCATCATATCTAGTTATAGCTCCAGAACACTGATGATGAAAAATGCTTCCCACCCTGTAGTAGAGAACTGATGAGCTAGAGGTACAGAATAGGATATACATTTTCAGACACGGAGAATATATGGATTTGTTTTGTGTGGCTATAATTATTTGTTACAAGGAAGGGGTTTTATTTGGAAAAAGGCAGAGTAGTGAAACCAAAAAAGGATGGAAGGAACATCAATCAACCTTTTAAAAATAAACCGAAAAGAGTAGAAGGAAGTTCAGAAGGGGAAGGACAAGCAGGGCAGAGTTGTAATTACCCTGTCAAATTTGAATCATTAAAAAAATGTGCATAGTAAATAAAATGAACATTTGTACATAACTGAAGTTCCCAGTTGCATATGCTATACCTTTTCTTAGTTTTTCTGTACATATTGAAATATTCATAATTTTCAATATTTAGAAGATACATAAGAAAAAATTAAAGAAAATAGAAGTTGATTAAAGGAAATGTTTGAAACTTGAACTTGCTTATTAACACCAGAGAAGTAGAGCCAAACGTTCTAAGATCTGCACATTTCCTAAACATCACATGCAACTTTAGCAATATAAGCGGTATATGAAGGATAGGAAGCAGCTCAGATAACTTCAGCCCAGCTGGTGCAAGGACATCAAGATTTTTCTCTCACCTTGGTACCAGCTTGAAATATTTTGATTTAGATTTCAGGGTCAAGTTGCACATTGAGGTTAGTCAACAGTTACCACATAGATTTCCTCCAACTGTGTGGACAATGGTTGGTGCTGGTCCAAACCATAAAAAAGTGTAAAACAAAAAAATATATACAGTTTGGAAATACTTTACAATTATAAAGGATAGCATGGCTAGGTGGTTTAAGTTAATGGGCTGCAAACTGGGAGTATGAGAAGTATACTGTGTTAGATACTGGGAGTTGTTTATCCTTCATTCTCAAAGAGGATGAAAGGCATCACAAGGGTGGTGTATTGACTTGCACATGAATTAAGCAGAGTTGTACAAAATCCTCAGCTTCATTCTCTCCTCCAGAGTCATCAAAGTCGAGTGATAAGACAAAAGTCAAGACACAACAGCCTGGGATGCAGTGGGTGACCTTGGCCTTTCTATATTAAAGTCTACAAAGATGAAAGAAGCCTCAGCCCTTGCCCTAGTAGAAGGGGCAAAGACAAACACACAAAACATTTTATTAGAAATGACTCTTTCTTTCCAAACCTTGATTTCCTTCTGATTTTAAAAATTTCCATCAGTAGAATCACGATTCATCATATTTTCTATGTTTGGAACTATAATGTTGGGCCACTCTTCTCCCTGCCAGGTCCTATATCCAGCAATTTACCAAATCCACCATTACAATATTTCTCACATATGTCCATCTTTACTACTTCCATTGTCACTACCTTAGGCCCTCATTGTCACCCACCTGGTCCATAACAATGTGTTCTCTAAAAATCTTCTTGCTTCTACACTCTCTCTCCTCTCCAAACCCTCCATTTTATCACTACTAGACTTAACTTGGGATTAAATCAAATCTCACCTTAGACACTAACTGTGTGACCCTGGGCAGGTCATTATCTTATCTCAGGCTCAGTTTCCTCATTTCTAAAATGAGCATCTATCTAAGGTTATAGTGAGGGTAAACTGACAATGACATGCTTAGCATTTTGGGAACCTTAAAACACTCTACAAATGCTATTATCATCAGCATCTCCTTTGTGATAACATAATTCCTTTTCTCAGAGCTCTTCAGTGTTATCTTATTATCTGCTCCTTAAAGTAGTAGTTCTTTTGTCTGGCATTCAAAGACCTCCACAAATCGGCGCCACAATCCTGCCATTCTGGCCTTATCTCCTACTATTCCTTTCCATGTACTCTATGCCTCAGTAAAACCAGACAACTTGCCACTCCTTAGGCTATCTTGAATTTTGACACCATTGTGCTTTTTTCCATGTTCTCTATGCCTACAATGTCTTCCCTCCCCTGTTCCTTTTGAGCACTAACTACTTTTTAAAGTCAAATGCCACTTCCTCCAGCAAGCCTTTCCTGGTTCCCTCTGTTCATGACCTTTCCTCCCATAGACTTTACAAATTACTTTGCTTACACTCCTCTCATGCAAATAAAGACATAATTTTATGCCACAGATACCTGTATAGATCTCATAGGCCCCCTCATAGACTCTAAACTCTAATGGGGAAGGAACTTTGCATCTTCTCTAGCACTTTACAAAGGAGTCTGTGCAGAGTTGACACATGATAAAAGCCTAGAAGAGGTCCAAAGAGAATGACCTGAGAGATTTGAAGGTGGAGAGACCTTCTAGTGTGGGAGGAAGCAGAGGAGGCTTTATGGAGGGGGTAGCAGTTAAGCAAGGCTTTCAAAGCAAAGAAAGAATTTCAGCAAGGAGATGCCATGTTGGAGAGACAATGTCAAAGCTGGAGGATGAGGCAAGCAAAGGCAAAGAAGCTGAAACAGCAAGCTCAGGGAATAGTTAATAGTCCAGTTTTATCAGAACTTACATTTGTGTTGATAAGACAGAATGGGTCCAGATTGTGAAGAGCCTTAAAAGTGAGGCTTAGATATTTGTGCCTTATTATATGAGCAATGAGGAGATGCTACAGTTTTTTGAGTGCTGAGATGATATACTCAGGTCTGTGCATTAGAAAAAAGCATTCTAGCCATAATTTTATATATAACTTATTGTTAGAATCCTATTTAAAATAATGTTGAAAATTGCAGAAACTTAAAAGTAACTAGATTGGGTTGATTAACATGAAAGAAAAATGCAGTAAGAATGGTTTGGGCAAACATTTTTGCCACCTTGTGCACAGACAGCCCATGTGTTCTATTGAAGCACCACAATGAACTTGTTCTGTGACAATGAGTTGACAAACATTTTAATTAATAAACATTTATTAATCACCTACTATGTACCAAGCAATGTACTAGGTGCTATGAACACAGAAAAAAGTGAAATCATCTCTTTTCACAAGGAGCTGACAACTTCTCTGTGTCTCGCTTTCCTCCCCATTTAAAAAAAAAAACTTTTTTTTTTAAAAAAGTGAACTTGGGCAATAATAAGGTAGCATATCTGAAAATAGAATTATGATTTGATTATTTCATTTGTCAAAAGTAATGCAATTGAATATTTGTGAAATCATTAGTTGAACCATCTCTAGTTTAACAGCACCTTCATGGATGATTGGGTGATATTTTCAACAGGCCTTATTGGGTAAAATAATTATTGCAAAAAGGAATAGATGGACATCTAAATTGCTTAATTTAAATAAAAATATGAGCTCTCATATTCTGAATTTATTCCAATGACATTTTTATTTTAGCTAATAAGCATATGCCTTTTCATATGTTGAATTATCTTTGTAGCTATCTGTTTTGCTTAAAAATTTTAAATAAATGGGGGCGGCTAGGTGGTATAGTGAATAGAGCACTGGCCCTGGAGTCAGGAAGACCTGAGTTCAAATCTGGCCTCAGACACTTGACACACTTACTAGCCATGTGATTGTGGGCAAGTCACTTAACCCCAATTGCCCTCCAAAAAGCAAAAAAAAAAAAAAAAATTTAAATAGACTATTTCAGCTACATCAACATGAAAAACTTAAGTATGAGACTTTACCTAATTTATCTATTTATTTAATTTAATATCAATCTTGTCAGTTTCTAATGTTTATCTTATTATATTTACTTATCTTAGTATCTTTAGATTTTATCTAATATTTGTCAAACTGAGTCATTAATCAATAAGCAGTTGTTAAACACCTACTAGAGGGTGTAATGACTAGAGGGCCTGAAGAGGTCTGAAGGCAAGAAGACTCACTGTCCTGAGTTCAAATCCAGTCTCAGACACTTACTAGCTGTGTACCCTGGATACATCACTTAACCTTGTTTGCCTCAGTTCCTCATCTGTAAAATGACCTGGAGAAGGAAATGGCAAACAACTCCAACATCTTTGCCAAGAAAACTCCAAATGGGGTCATGAGGAGTGAAGCATAACTGAACAACAAGCACTCACTACATTTTGCTGTCACCTTCTTTCTCTTCAGCCAAAGAGGGGAAAAGAAAGAACTTTCTGTCTTTTTCAATTCTTGATAGATTTCCCAATGTAGAAAAATGTAGGCTGAAATAAGAAACTGATCTTTGCTGTATGGTTTTATTGTGTACTGTGGAAATCCATTTCTATAGTTTTAGTTATCTTTAGTGAACCCAGATGGGAATAATAGCACCAGCCTCACAAGTTTAACGTGAAGATCAAATGAGATTGCTCATTATTGCATTTTGCATGCATTAAACTTCTATATTTCTGTTATTTAACTAAATAAGGATAGCTTTTAGGAAAAGTAGTGTAAACATTGTTTTGAAATTCCATTTTTTTTGCTTTCTAAAATAAATCATTGGTCTTTTATCGTTATTAGTACTGGTCTAGATACTTAACTTTATATTTGATATTTTCCTGCCTAACAGTTTAGACTATAAGATTATTTTAAGGAATAAAATTTAAAAGCAAAAGTGCCTAAGAAATAACTGACCATCCTCTATGTGTTGATTTTCTTCAGGAGTATTACAAACTTCAGTATAGTTATATATCTTTAATGTGGGTACTTCCTCATTGGTACTTAGTTACTGAATCAATAGTTGTAAATTAATCAATCAACAAGTATTTATTAAGTGCTAAGTGCATTTTTACTTATGATGCATTGTTAGGCACTGTGCTAACTACCTGGGATACAAAGAAAAAATTTTAAAAACAGTCCTGTAATCAAGAGGCCTGTATTCTACTGTGGGAGACAACAGGAAGGCATTACAAGATACATACAAAGTAGACAGAAGGGCTTATGGAAAATGAAATTACAAAATGTGGCAACTAATTGGATATATGGGGTGAATGAGAATGAAAAATCAAGAATGACACTGAAGTTTCAAACTTGAATGAATAGAAGGATAGTGGTATCCACCTTATTACTAAGGAAATTCAGAACTATATGTTTGAAGGCAAAGATAATGAGTTGTGTTAGATATGTTGAGTTTCAGGTTCCTATGGGACATACAGTTCAAAAGGTCTAAAAGTTAGTTTGTGCTATCAGACACCAGCTCAGGAAAGGGTCTGTTGTTCAGTTGCTTTCAGTCATGTCTGACTCTTTTGACCCCATTTGGGGTTTTCTTGGCAAAGATACTGGAGTGGTTTGCCATTTCCTTCTCCAGTTCATTTTACAGATGAGGAAACTGAAGAAAACAAGATTAAGTGACTTGCCCAGCCAAGAGTCACATAGCTAGTAAGTGTCTGAAGCTGGAGTCTGCCTGATTCCCTATCCACTATACCCCCTAACTACCCTTAGGGAAGTTCTAGGGCTAGACAGATAGAGCTGGAAATCATCTGCATAGAAATGATCATTAAAGCTATATGACCTAATAAGATGACTAAATGGGAGTATATAGAGAGAAAAGAGAAGGGCCAGGACAGAGGTTTGGGGAATATCCACAATTACTGGATATGACATGGATAAAAATCCAGGAAAAAAAAAGACTATACAAAACTAAATTTTGTTTCAATAGGATGGAAAAATTATTTTGTACTAGAAGTAGTATGCAGATTGCTATTTGTTACATAGAGAGATTGTTATATTATTTGTAAATAATCTATTAGAAAATGAACAATTTACTTATATCATTTCATTCATGGAAAAATTTAATAGTAAGTACCTTTTATCTAGGGATTTCACAGAATTTTACTAACATCCTCATTTTACTCTTCTGAGGTATCACATATATCACACATATTAATGGTTCCATTTTATAAGCAAATGATAGATAAAAATAACTATCTTTTGCAGGTCTTGTCTCTTAACTATTGTGAAACCAGCACAAAACTAGATTTGCCCATTAGTCAATCCTTATCTTTACATTGGAGATTAAATTCACTTATTCATCAGACATTTATCAAATACTTGCTATGTGTAAGGGACCACATGCTTAGCACTCAGAGAGATAAAAAGAGACAGTTCCTAAAACGTGATCACTGCATTGTAAAAGGAAGTTTGCAAAATGCAAAACATCTAGAAAATGAACAGAAGAATAAAAAGAATCAAGACTTTTCTATGAGAGAGAGTTGGATGACTTAGGTTTTAGTCTAGAGAAGATAGAAGTGGGAGTGGGAGAAGGTGGAACACAAAAACGACCTTTGAACATCTGAAGAACAGTTATGTGGATGTGGGATGGGGATTGTTTTATGTGATCCCAAATGACAAAATAGGAGCAATGGGTGGAATGTGCATTGAGTCAGATTTCAGCTTGATGGAAGGGAAAAATCACTAAGAGATCTATGTAAGAGTGGAATGGTGGGCTGCCTCAAGAGGTGTGATCCCTCCTCTCTGGAGGTCTTCAAGGACTTTATTGTGGATGTTGTAGAGGAAACATAACCCTTAATAAATGCCTTCTAAAAATTGTATTGAAATGGTCAGTATGTTTGATTAAAAGTCCTTTGAAGTACTTTTTAATGCTATAATTCTGTTCCAGCATTCATCCCTATACAAGACTTCTCTCCTTAAAGGAATTCTATGATGAGTAAAGAAAGGAATCATTTTATAAAGCAAATAATCATGTCCTCCCATATGCTAGTTGGTGGGTGGAAAATTTCTTGTAAATGATTTATGTGTGTTGATATATGTATGCATATGCACATTTGTGTATTATGTGTGTTATGCTGTATGCTTGTTGTGTGTATGCACATGTATTGTGTGAAATATGTGTGCATGCATAATACATGTGTATACATGCATATATACATATTCAGTGCAAAATGCTTATGCATATATAAACATTGATGTTATATATACATATTATATAGATGTCTACATGTATGGTATATATAAATGTGCAATGCATGTGTACATGGGCATATATAATATTTGCATGAATATATGTATGCATGTATGTACCTCAGCATATAAAGCTTACATACAAGAAATTTTACATCTGCAAAATAGCATATGGAAAGGCATAATTCACATTATAAAACAATTCTTTACTTTATGAAAATGATTTGTCATAGAATCCCTTTAAAGAGAGACCTCTCCTAGCACAGAGATTGATGATAGAATCACAGAATTGCATCATTGAAAAGTATTTCAGAGGACTTTTAGTCAAACTCACACTGACCAGTTCAATCCAACTGAACTGAATATACATATACACACATATACATACATGTATATGTGGGCATGTGTATGTGTATATGTATGAAGTAATCTGGCAGAACAGATGAAGCACTAGTTTGGGACTGGCAAGATTTGGAGTCAAGTTCTACCTTTGGCATGCACTGGATCTATGACTGAGCAAATCACTTAACCTCTCAGTGGCCTCCAGTCCCTATGACTATATAAATTGCAGAATATTTGCCATCTTTCTTGGTAGAGAGAGCCCCTTCATTGGGAGTTCTCTCCATTAATGAAGCCATAGATCCAGTCACTTACTACTGCCCAAAAGCACGCAAAAAAAAAAAATATGCGAGGAACAGTTAGCATTTACCTTACAGAAATCCATGGTAAAATATAATCTTTGAGAATATCTTTTTTACTTACTTGATTCTGAACTTAATAAAACAAACATTTCCATAATATAGTAGAATAGGGAAAAAAAAGATGATCGTCATGAAACTGCAAAAAAATGTGCAACTTGCTATTCCTTTTAAATATATAATAAAGTTTTTATGTAATTTACTTCTTTTCTTTTTTCTTCCCTCCCCTCACTCTAAAGATGACTACCATTAAACACAAACATGTATACATGTATATGTATACTGTGTATTTATGTATATGTAAAACCATTCTATACTTACTTCTACTCTTCACTTCTTTCTCTGGCTGCAGATAGCATCTTCATAGGTCCTCTGTAGCTAATTTGGGTATTTATAATAGTCAACATGGCTTAGTCACTCAAAAAATCTTGAGCATTTCTCACTGCCCTTTTAGTTTCCTAACCCAGTGACTACCACTTTTAGGTTCTAAAACATTTGTCATTACCCTGTTTCACCAAGCAGCATATCTTTGAGGGTGTGGGTTTCTGGAGTGACTGAGAAGTATCTCACATCACTTTCTTATGCAGACAGTTTCTGGGAGGCAGCTTGGTAATATGGAAAGGGACTTGAATTTGGAATCATGCAACCCAAGCCCAAATTCTGACTCTGCCTCTTATTGCCTGGGTGACCTTGGGCAAGGCACTTGACCTCTCAACTTCAGTTTCCTTATCTGTAAGGAGGTTAACTAAGTATCCGATAACTTTGCTTCCAGCTCTAAATCTCCAATCTCATGAACAGTTTGACTCCATTCATTCCCCCACTGCTGTACCATGCACCGAATGATACTTGTGCTTCTCTGTTTGGGTCATAGTTTATTTTTTGTGAAGACTCCTTTGTCTTTGTGGGGAATAAAATGCTCTTTCAAAATGCACCCAGTTATACAATGCATTTAATTTCATTAGTGACTAGCTTAATTTTTTTCTTGATCATGTTTTCAAAGAAGAATCTTTCATTATAGCCATGACCCAAAGTTGGAGACAACATACTGTATGAGACTTGTGGGTTGGTGCTTCTTTTTAAGCAACTTTTAGGATGCTCATTCTTTACATAACTATAAGAGGGGGTATTGCCATATGAATTGGAGGCTATTTTACTTCTCAGAAAGCAGTCAAAACACACATGAAAAGGACAATTCAAGTGAAACCATCACCTAAGAAATATGTCTCCTTTCAGCAAGCTCCATATAGAATGAGTGAATTGACTACCAGACCATGTGCTTTTTTCATCCACAATAAAATGCAACTTACATGAGCTCATCAATTACTTAGTCCTTATCCTTGAGAAAACTACATCATCATGTAAATACTTGATTTAGTTGTATTCACTCCCCTTCATTTTTCACCTTGAGAACTATAAGTTCAAATACATTTTAAACATTTTATTGACCCACTCTTTATTATGACAGTACTCTGGCTATTAGTTAGCTCTATTGGAAGAAATTTTAAAAAGGCTTCTTTGAAATTGAATTTTTTTGCCTCTTTTCACTTCTGGGAAAATCAGGGCACCTTCAAAGTTACAGTTATAAAAGGAGTGGGTCCATTATTTCATTGACATAGGGAACTCCCAGGAGAGGAATCTTCTTTTATCAATGCAAATCGAGACCTTCTCTGCAATTTCTAGTCTTAGAGAGATGCCTAGAGCCCTGAGAGGTTGAGAGACTGCCTCAGAATCATGCAGTCAGTATGTGTCAGAGACACGACTTAAATCCAGATCTCCCTGACTTTGAGGCAGTTCTCTATTGACTTTACTTTGCTATCACCTGCATGCAGCTGCCTGACTGAAATTGAAATCAGTAATGCCAAGATACTGATCATTTGAGGGAGAACCCACTCCAAGAAAAATTATAAATGTTTTTATGTAAACAGTTTCTTTTTTGCATCCATTCCTCCCCATTTTAAACACTGATATCTGCCACTATCTGCCACATTCAAAGCCTTACTCTCAACTCTAAGGCCTTTCTGTGCCTTAGTTTCTTCATCTGCAAAATATGTTTGTTGGACTAGGTGACTTTAAGGTCCAATCCACCTCTAAATCCTATGATCAATAACTGTTCTTATAGAATACTTGTGGTGTGGAAAGAGTTAACATGATAGTGGGATCTCAACCACCAAATAAATGCCTTAAAATTAATATTTTAAAGAATTAATATATGTGGCAGTAATCTATTTTACAGAATACAAAACCTCACATTTAAATAATGAGGTATTAGATGGGGGCATTTTGTAGTGCAACTCCATATAATCTTGTGTATTAAATCTTAATGCTTAAGATAAAGCAATGATTTGTAACAACTCTGTATAAACTCCAAATAAAGAAGCAAGACATCTATCAGGAAAGGGATAGGGAGTATTCAGGTGTGATAAAAAGTTTTTATAGTTTGGGGAAAGATATGGGTTTGGAGAATGGAAGAGGATCCAAATCAGGAAAATGCAATTTAAAAAATAGTTCTACCAAAGCATTCCCGGGGCTGAAGGCTTCATGTTAACTCTTTCCACACCACAAGTATTCTATAAGAACAGTTATTGATCATAGGATTTAGAGGTGGATTGGACCTTAAAGTCACCTAGTCCAACAAACATATTTTGCAGATGAAGAAACTAAGGCACAGAAAGGCCATTGTCACATAAGTATGCAAATACAGATCCTCTGACTAAAACCATCCCCCTTGCTGGCATACCATGCTGCTTTGGTAACTTGGAAGAGTCAGGGCTTAAACACAGGTACTTTGAGTCCAAATCCAGTATTCTTTCCCCTATATAAATGCCTCTGATTTTAAGGTGAATATCAATATAACAACACTGATTTGTTTTGAAGGAACTAAATTTCCAGTCAACTTTCTAAAATGTTATTGTTATATAAAGCAAAAATGAAAGAAAACTATAGTTTCCCTATATTCCATTTACCCCTTAAAATCATTTTTTTCATGCAGATTTCATACTTCATTGCAAACAACAAAGTCCTTTTAATAATGGATGCTATTGGGGCGGCTAGGTGGCACAGTGAATAGAGCACTGGCCCTGGAGTCAGGAGGACCTGAGTTCAAATCCAACCTCAGACACTTAACACTTACTAGCCATGTGACATTGGGCAAGTTACTTAACCCCAATTGCCCTCCAAAAAGCAAAATAAATAAATAAATGATGGATGCTATTGTAGAAGCATAGTTTAATCTCTTCAAGAGTTTCTCCTCCAAGATGACTACAAGTCAAAGAAATGTACCTGCATGTTATTTTTAGAGATCAATTGCCCACATTTGAAAACAATATCCTCTTAGCTTTTTAATATTGAACAAAAAAAGATTTCCTGGTCTGTTTGTTTTTGAGTGGGAGGAGGCTAGCTTTTTAAACAGTAAAAATGTTATGACTGAAAAACTACAGAATTCTTATTCATAAAGGACCACATATAGAAAGCTTTCTGAGGGCAGGGACTATTTATTTGTGTCCTTATATCCCCACTGTACCAAGCACAATATATTGTACACAGTGGATATTTAATATCTGTGGTATTGAAATCCCCTTTCATGAGCCTAAGGACAGCATCTGTGATTTTATTGATATGGGCAACTCCCAGACAAGGAAACTCCATTAAGCAATTCAGGTCAACATCTTTTCTGCAATTTATCATTTTAGAAGTTACCTAGAGCAGAAGTGCAGCCTGCAACACTTCAGAGTGCAGTAACCAAATCAAGCCTTCTGTTTTACATTTAAAACTTATGTTTTAATGGGGAAGGGTATATATATATATATATATATATATATATATATATATATATATATATATATGTGTGTATATAATATATATACATACATACATATATTATGTATGTACACACTCATATATATGTATTACATGTGTATGTACATACACATCTATGAATACATAAGATAATACAGAATTGATAGAAAATAAACAGAGGGGAAGGCACTAGCAGCTATCAGGAAAAGGAAAATTCTCCTGGAAGAGTTGACCCTTGAGCTGATTCCTCAAGGAAACCAGAGATTCAAAGAGTCAGAAGTTGGGAAAGAAGGGCTTCTAGATATGAAGAACAACCAGTCAAAGGAAGAGAGACAGGAGATGGCATATAATACATGAAGAGTTATAAGTCATCTAATACGGTGAAATTATAGACTTTGTACAAGGAAATAGAATGTAAGATCAGAAAGTTAGGAAGGGGCCAAGTTGTGAAGAGCTTTAAATGTAAAGCAGAAGGCTTTAGATTTTATACCCAAAACAATAGGGAGCCAGTGCAGTTTATTAAGCAGGGAGGTGAGATGGTCAGACTAATATTTCAGAAAGATCTCTTTAACAGTTGAATGAAGGATGGATTAGAATGGGGAGAGTCTTGGACAAGGGAGAACAATTAAAAGATTATTACAATAGTCTAAGCAAGAGGTCATGAGGGCCAGAAACAGGATGATGATTGTGTGAGTGGAAAGAAGGCAACATAGAGCAGAAATGTCATAGAGAAAGAAACGAATAGATTTGGCAATTGAATGAAAGGAGATGAGGGAGAGGATGAACAGGAACAAACAGTCATTGTTTAAAATAAATCAATGATTTAATTAAGCTCAATGATTTTAGAAAAAAAACATGGAAAGACTTGCACAAAATAATGAAGAGCAATATGAGCAGAACCAAGAGAACATTGTATACAATAACAGCAATACTGTTTTAAGAACAACTGAACAAATAAGTGATTTTGACTAAAAGACACATGAAGAAAGTTGCTATCTGCATGCAGAGAAAGAATTGATAAACAGAAGCATGCATAGAATATTTTTCATATATATGTACACACACACACACACACACACACACACACACACACACATATATATTTGTGTCTAATGGCAGCCATCTCTAGGGTGAGATGGGAGAAGGAAGAAAAAAGTAAGTTTACATGATCATTTTGTTACATATTTGAAAGCAAGTTGTGCATAGTAGATTTGCAGTTTCATGTGCAATCATCTTGTTTATTGTATTATGCTATGGAAATGCTTGTTTTATTCCATAAAATAAAAATAAAATTTTTAAAAAGACAAAAGAGCCATTTTCCAATAATTCTGTAAGTTGCATTTAATTATCATAAAGTTGAGCATGATCAGTGGATTCTGAGATAAGGTTCAGTGTTCTTCATTTTGATTGCAAGGGGGGAAAAAGCCTTCAGAAAGTGGTGTGTAGTTGTGAAAAATGGGGAAGGGGGGCAGAAGGTCAGCACATGGCCTTAGATGAAAATCCTCAATAAGGACAGCTGTCCCTGCAGAGTATATCCTGGGAAAATTACAGCCCAGCTGTGCAGTGTGTCCCAAAGAGGTCATCGACATGCGAGATGAATTCAGTTGTTAATCCGTACCATTTCCAAAGAGAAAACACAACTGAGTTCAGCTTACTATAAAACACCTTTGGCAAAAGGGATTTCAACAACCTAATGAAATTAAAATTAAATGGGGTTTTATGTCTTTCTGCTTTCAATTTCTTTCATTTTAAAACAGGTGTGCTTACATCAAATGACTTTTAAAACTGTCTTTAGCTGAGAATGTTTGGTTGTTGTATGAGTCATTTTATTTTTACTGAAGGTTTTACTGAGCTCTTCAGTGGATACAAGAAAGCAAAACTATGCCAACTGACAGTGGCATTTCTTCATGATCTACAGACACAATAAAACAAAACAAAATTTTTAAAAACCCTTCCTCTTTTTTTTTGCAGGGGGGTGGTGCAGAACAGGGAAGGTGGTAGGAAAATCTAGTTCCTTTGTGCCTCTGATGAATCAAGAAGTATGGAATTCACTGGATTCTAGAGTTAGAAGAAACTTCAAGGCTATGCCTTTTACATTTTACAGACAGAGCATCAGACTTGGGACCAGAACCAATCTCCTGACTCTCATTGTACGATTAAAAACACATCACCCTTAGGATGCTCCCTAAAGGAACACTTCAAGTCTTTTTACCTTGGCCTGCAAGTGGAAAAGGCTAGTGTTCACAAGATATTAACAAAATGCAAATATATTTATATGCATAAATATGTGTATGTATATACACATTTATTATGTGTATATATATATATATCATCTGAATATTAATCCCAAGCCTTTGAAATTGCATTTATGAACATCCCAACCATATCCATGGAAAGGAATATTTAATCTCTTTGCATTGAATATAATGCAACTTAATAAATACTTAAATAGTATCTGCTATGTGAAAAGCACTGTATTGACCTATCACGTGGTACAAAGTCAAAACTGGCTTCAAAGAGATTATAAAGTTAGGTCTTGATTACTTCAAATAAAGAATCCCCTGAAGTGGTTGAATTTTCCAAATTTATACTGTGTGTGTATACACATATATGTATATATGTATATACATTTCTAAATATGCAGAGATATATACACACATAAGTACAGATATGTGTGTGTGTGTGGATATATATATATATCCATTGCACTTGAACAAATTACCATATGGCATGTAATCATAACTTTGGATAGTGTGAATTTAATTAAATGTGCCCACTTCAAGGGATTCATTATTTACACTAATCAGGTCCTAGCTACTGTTGAGTAGGAAGATAGAATACAAATAATCATACAAGGCAGAATATAAATTTGGAAGTTATTAAAATTCTATATCTGAGAAATATGGGTATTGATCAAGAAGAGAAATTATAATGCTATAGATAAAACAAATTATATTTCAATACTTAAAGGATCTTACTGATTTGGGCATCCCAACCATAGATGCAGATTCCATCTCCCTCTGTGCCTTAGTAGATACCCTTCATAAATTGCCATAGCTCAAAAAAAAAAGCCTCAAATTTTAAGATAATATAATAGATAATTACAATAATATAATAATTATGATCAGAAGTATATTTATAGATAATTATAATACAAAATTCTGAAATTCATTAAATATTTACTATGTGGGCATCATATTATGCTATAGCATCATTATTTTTATTATATATGAGTAATTATACATATATTTGACATAGATTAATATATTTAATGTATCTGATAACTGGATGGGACCAGTTATTTCACTGGTAGGAAACTCTTGATAAGAAAAACATCATTGGCAAGGGCAGATTACCACTTGCTCTGAAATTTACTTAACTCAGAGTTTCTGGTGGCATTGAGAGGTTGAATGGCTTGCCATGGATCTCCTACCTATTATAAGTCAGAGGCAGAACTTGAACCCAGGGTTTCTTGACTTTTAGTCAGACTCTGTATTCTCTAAGCTATATTGCTTGTTAGTGCCTAACATAATCTGTATATTATATGTACATATGCATATATGTGGACATTTAACAAATAAAATATGCATTTAAACATTCATAAAAAATAATTTGGGGTAGTTAAAGTGTGCAGTGGACAGTGCTGGGTCTGTAGTCTGGAAGATTCATCTTCCTGAGGTCCATTCTGGCCTCAGACACTTCCTAGATGTGTGACCCTGGGCAACTCACTTAAGCCTGGTTGCCTCTGTTTCTTCATCTGTGAAATGATCTAAAGAAGGAAATGGCAAACCACTCCACTATCTTTGCCAAGAAAACCTCTCATGGGGTCACAAGAGTCAGACGTGACTGAACAACAAAAAATCAAATAAGTATATTATGCATTTAATTTTTTAATGTACAATAATTCTAAGAGGGGCGCAGAGCACTGAATTATATAGCTACACTAAAATTAGCCTCTATAACCACAGAGAAATGGATGCAAGAGAAATTTTGTTTCATATTAAAATTTATCCTAATATTTATAGCGAAGAAGCCCATTGTTAGTATACTGCCAATGAACATAACATTAGGATAGGTGGGCAATTGAAGTTTGAAAGATTTAAATGAAAAGGCTTTCTTTCCTTTCTTTGCTGTTCCTTATCCAGGTTAGAGTACATCAAACATAATACATTTTCTGCCTACAGGTGGCATTAGCTGTGCTATTCACTTGCCAGTATGGTCGATTGCTGTAGAATGTGAATGAGATTTGGGATAATTTGGAAGTGAAAGAGAAAGAAAATTAATTCAGAAATAATACTTTCACACAGAATTAATATTAATAATAACTCACACTTTCATGTCAGTTATTATGGTTTACAAAATATGTTCTTTGAAATAACCCCTGTGAGGTAAGTAGTATATATATATATATATATATATATATATATATATATATATATATATATATATATTATATATATTATATATATATATATAATATATATATATATGTCATTATCCCCATTTTAAAGATAAGGAAACTGAGGACCAGAGAGATTAAGTGTTTTGTAGCAGAGACTCAAACCCCTGTCTTCTGAATCCAAGTCTAGGTTTCTTTCTCCTGGTTCATGCTTCTTTCTCCACATAACACTGCCTAAAATATGGAAAAGAAAAAAAGTGATTTCACATATTTAAAAAACACTTAGAAAGTTTAGCTCAACTTGTGAAATACCATAGCATTTCCCAGAGTTCAAAAATACTTTTTATTACAGCTTTGTTTTTGAAGTATAATGGACTATTTATGTAACTATGGGCAAATCATTTCATTTCCCTGGGTCTCTGCTTTCTTGCCAGTAAAATGGGAACAGCAATATTTGTACTACCTGCCTTGCAAGGTTGTTGTGAGAAAAGCATTTTACAAGCCATATTGTTGTCTGTCCTTCATTCTCGAAGAGGACCATGATATCAGGAAGATGGTGCCATGACTTGCAAACGAATTGGATTTAAGTGAGGGAGGGTTATGTACGGTCACCAGCTTCACTTTCTCCTCCAGGTCCAATGGAAGAATATATATAAATGTGATCTTTTATTATAGTTATTCGATCTGTTTGAGGAGGAAGGAGTTAGCCACTTTTGCCCCACTAAAGGCTTTTTCTAGCCCTGATCATTCTACTGTTCCCTCTCCTTATTTCCATGGCTCTACCTAACAAGAGTGAATAGGCAGCTGGGTGATGCAATGGATAGAACACCCAGTTTAGAATCAGGAAGGCCTACATTCAAATCTTGCCTCAGACACTTCACTGTGTGACCCTGGACAAGTCACTTAACCTTTGCCTTAGTTTCATCATCCACAAAATGAGTATAATAATAGTACCTCCCTCCCAGGGTTCTCATGAAGATCAAATGAGATCATTGTAAAGCATTTAACAAAGTTCCAGGTACATTGTAAGTGCTCTATAAATGTTAGTGATTATCAGTGATATTATTATTTTAATTTAAGGACATTAAAATAGTAAATATTAATAAATTAAATAAATATATTTAAAAATAAATTGAGTTCTATGTTTGAGAGACCTCTACATGCATATCTCCATATGTTTTTTTAGCTACATTATTCATCCACTTTCTCTAGCTGGAGGAGCACTCAAAAAAATCCTGGTGTAGATTAAGATTCAAGATGGAAATAAATGTAGTTGGAAAAGGAAGTAAAGAAAGGACCTGTGAAGAGAGCATTGTTGAACTGAGGAAGGTTTTCTCCTCTCTCTCTCTTTTTCCCCTTTTACTGTCTTCTAATTCCCAACCTTTTAGCCTTTTAGATGGTAAGGAGGATACTCCTAACTTCATCCTCAACTCTACAGGGCCATATTAGGGGGAAACAAAAAGGAATCTTAAGTTGAAAACAAAGTTTAAGCACTTCAATTTATAAGCATCAGTAGAACCACCTGATAAAGAAATTTTGCATGTAAAGATGGCAAATGTACACCCTAGAATTCAGTAAGTTGTCATTAAATGCCCACTTTTTGAAGAGCACTGTGCCAGGTACTGGGAGTTACAAAGTTTAGGTGAGACACAGTCCTTGCCCCCATATCATTTACAATCTTACTGTCCTCATCCCCTTCCTTTCCCTCCATTCTCTGTGGCTGCTGAGTGGGTTGACAGGATATACGGATTGGATGAGATTGGAATCAACAACTCCATTCCTTCTGATAGAGGATCTCTGTCATTGCCTCCCATGATTCTCCCTTACTTACCATCTGCCCTGTAACCATGCCCTGTGATCCCCCAGTACTACCATATGACCTACTTCTGTAACCTAAGGACCACTGAGCCTTGCCATGGACTCCACTGAAGCCCTCTTAGGATACCTGAGCTTCTCCATTCACCCCACTGCTAAACTTCCTTTTATGTGTTGTTTTCTCCAATTAGATTATAAACTCCTTGAGAGTAGACACTGTCTCACTTTTTCTATTTGTATCTCCAATGTTTAGCATAGCATTTGTCTCATAGTAAGTACTTAATAAATGTTTTTTTTCATCCATATGCACAGATAACTATAATACACAACAAAAGCATTAAAAATGTGAAGCAAATATCAAGCATAATTTTTAAAATCTCAATAAATCTATCTTCCCCTGCACATTGTTTCTCTGAGAGATACTGTACATCCGAATAAAAGTATATCTAACATTTATTGGTTGTTTAGGTCATAGCATTATCAATTTAGAGTTAGAAGAGAACATTTAAGTAACTGATTCTAATTACCGCTTGTTATAGATGAAAAAAGTAAGAAGTGACTAGTTCAAGGTCACATAGTTAATAAGTGACTGAGCTAAGATTATAGCCTTGGTCTTCTCACCCCAACCCTAACACACTTTCCATTGTCCTGCACTACTACTATAAAATTTGCAGCATGATCTAACAGTGAATTTGTAACAATTCCACTTATTTCGACAGAGATGGAAAAAAAATTTTAAAGCCATTATTAGCATAATGCTTTCCTTCAAGCCATTAACCTTTTCATTCCTTGTATTTTTATTAAGGGCGGGTTTGATATAGGCATGGCCAACTAAAAACTCAAATAAGCAAGAATCATAGCAAAAGTTAATTGAAAAAGCAAGGCCCCTACATTTAATTGATCATAAAGAAGTCTTCATATGATTAAGACAAGCTGTTCTCCTTTGGCTAAGAAATAAAAACCTGAAAAGCTAAGGGAAGAGAATACCTGTTGCCTTCACTGAATCACTCAGAAGAGATCACACTAGTCAACAGAAATGAAATCAGATTGAAAGACTTGCTCCATTTGGTTCCCTTAATAGCTTAATAGGTTTACAGGATTGTTATTCTCCTAAGCCCTTTAGAACTGATAAATCCTAATGAATTTGCTCTTAGAAGTGCTTGTTTTCACAAATGCATCATAAGCAATACTGTAAATTCATTTGAAGACCTTCTGTAAAGTTGCGGTCATTAGTATTATAAAAGAATTTACCTTATAAGGTTAGCTATGTGGAGTTAGAGTAATAATTTTCACATAATAATATTACTACTAATAATAGCCCTATCTGGAATCATTGTGGTGATCAGCTTGACAGAAATAACAGCTGAGACACCAGCACGTTTTTGGGTTCCAGCACCAAGAAAAGACAAGAAAACTTAAAATTATTCCCAAATACCCACCTACTGGAAATGCACCCATCCAGTTAGCCCTGACCACTAATTTAGGAAAGGCACAGGTGCTTATAAAACAAACTGAACATATACATATAATTATTGGATGCCCATATCACATCAAAACAAAATTGGAAACAGATCATACTACTTATAGGAAAGTATATGTTATACTTTCATATATATAATATATTATATAATAATATAACATATATACATATTATACTTATAATCCACCTCTTTTGTGGAGTATAACCTCAGTTCCAAGTTAGACATTAATGTATTGCAGCAGATTTACGCAGGGCAATATTGAGAAATAACTTCATTCCTAATCCTAGATAAGATGAAATAAGAAAAGAATTGAGAGACTATTTCAGTCTGAAGACAAAAAAAAAGTTGAAGAGTACCACGGTATTGAAAAATCTACACAATATAAACTCCCAAAGTGTTACACGATAATGAAAAAGATGGGGGAGGGGAAGCTAATGTCTCAAATACTTTTGAAAAGGAGATGAGTCTACATGGAATGGAAATTTCTAGAAAGTCCTTTTTAAGTTGGTTTGCATCAATCCTACTAATAGATAAATTCAACCAAAAAAAAACCTGGTGTCACCTATAATCACTATTTTCTCAAAATATTTGACAGAGTATGTAATAACATTTCAGGACATACATACAAATAGTTTATGCTGGGACTGTCCCCTCAACAAGGATCCTAGGAAAAAAGGTGGGGCTATCTAGGAATACTACCATATCAAACTCTTTCTTGGTAAAAGCAGCTTGCAAAAAAATATTAAAGACCTGAAGAAACACATTGGAAGATTATATGAACATCTAACTTGACTGAGCAGTAGAATACTTAAACACAGGGGATGGCTAGGTGGCTCAGTGAATAGAGCACCAGCCCTAGAGTTTTGGGAGGACCTGAGTTTGAATCTCTTCACATACTTAACACTTACTAGCTATGTGACCTTGGGCAAGTCATTTAACCCTAATTGCCCTGCCCTCCCCCTCCAAAAAGAAAAAAAAAAATACTTGAACACCAAATCACTCAATGAAAAGCAAAAAAGTTGGGGGTGGGGGGAGAGTCAACATTGAAATAGAATCCAGAAGGCAAAAATACATCAGAAACTCATGATACCCTTAATCAGCAATTGAAAGTGAATGCCAAACATTTAAGGTGATATAAGAACTTAAACCAGTTCAGAGAACAAAAATAATCCAAGATCAATCAAAAGCTATACTATAGCAGCTTGAGAAGCACAGAAATTAAAGGATGAAGAGAACCTATGGAAGAGGAAATGGAAATTTTCTCTATGGTCAAATAAAGTTTTAAAAATACAAGTTGGATAAAACAAGTATAGCACAGGTTCTGGGCTACTTCCCACCTCCTACTGGCTTTGGCAGGCTGGCCCCCATGGGACAACTGACTATTTCTTCCCTTGGGATTATAGGATAACCTGAAGGCATAGAGTGGGATTTCCTAGTACTATCACTTACCAGTACCACCACTCATTGTCCTTCCCACTATCATTTCATCAGCTAATATCTCCCCAGTATCAATTAACCAATTAACATCAATCTCTTTTACAAAGGAATATTTGTGGAAAAGATATAGCAAATATTGAAGTATATTTCTCCAAAGTGTCTGGGACACTTTCTTCCACAAGTATACAAGGAATCCAGGGGGAAAGTGGGCTCAAGTTTAGAGAGTGCATGTAGCAAAGGGGTAACTCACAACTCTTGATCGGATGAATGTCCTTTTCTCTGTTTTGGAGTCCTCATGAAATTCCCCTGAGGTGTGTAGTTCCTTTTCTGGGCCCCTATAAAGTCTTGAACTTAAACTTCTCTCCATGTGTTTAGTTTTTCCTCTCTCAGTTCCTGACTGAATTCAATGTTATTGATCCATTCTCTCCAACAATATAGTCAAAAAGAGAGAGGGGAAATGTTATACTCCCTCTTAGCTTACTCCCCACTTCCCTCCTGGCTTGTATATCCGTTTACAAGTGCAAACATCTGACTCCTTAGAGGACTCTCAAAGCATTCCAGCAATCCCCAAACTTTTTCTAAATTCATACATAATTTACACCTTTAATTACTTGATTTAATAGAAGTATGGGCTTTGTGGATCAGTTTTATTAGTAACAGGTGGTTGCTTGAGAAATTGTTCACACCTACTCCACACCCTTAATTGGTTGATTGATCCATTTGGAAGTTGGCTTGACCCTCACCCTTACACAAGAAAAAGAGAGCCTGAAAACAATAGAAGATTACATTAAGGAAGGAGACAGGCTTTAGCTTCTGGAAAATTGGTAAGCAGCAAATTAAATAAGACCCATAATTATTGATTCAATCACTTCACCATAGCATAGGGATTACTAGAAAGTATTTTGTCAACTTTCTCACTAATAGAAGCCCTATCCCACATTTCTTAACAAAAGATATCACATATTAGCAAAAGATGAGAACAAATGTAGGCCAGGTATGTGTTTATGTGCTTTATACAAAATATTCACAGCCTGTATCACTCAAAAAAATCTATAAACAATCATAGGAAAATATTTTAGCTAAGGAGCAAAATTCCCAAACTTGTAAAGAACTATTCATTATTGATTTGGTGATAGGTGAACAAGCAACCTGCAGGTGCCATAACATTCACATCCTCTCTGGGTCCTCTCCTGACTCTCATTTCTTTCTCCATCATGACCCTTTGTGGGTTCCTTCTCTCCTCACTCTTCCTTTTGTATGTTTTCTCCCCTTATTAGAATTTAAGCTCCTTGAGGGCCCAAAGTATATTTTTTTCTTTTTTTCTTACTTGCCTTCTTTCTTCTTTTCTTCCTTCATTTCTTTATTCCTTCCTTCATTTCTTACTCTCTTTTAGTATTTTTATTCCCATTGCAGAACACAGTGCCTTGACTTGTTGACTTGATAAAAAAACAATTCTAAGTCAGCAAGTAAAAGCAAAATTTAAAGGGTTAATGTGATAGAAGTCAAAGTAGCAGGGGCAGCTAAGTGGCGCAGTGAGTAGGGCGACAGCCCTGGAGTCAGAAGGACCTGAGTTCACATCCGGCCTCAGACACTTAACACATACAAACAAAAACCTAGCTGTGTGACCTTGGGCAAGTTATTTAATCCCAATTGCCCTCAAAAAAAAACAAACAAAAGAAGTCAAAGTAGCAAAAATAACAAAATAAGTAACTCATTATTAATCAAAAATTTTATTACAGAGCTTGAGAAATAAAGAAAACAGATACAGAAAATTTCTCATTGTCTATATGGTGTCAAGAAGTCCAACAAAATAAAAATGCAGGCTAGATCAAATCAGACATAAAAGCTAGAATATTGCTAATATTAGTGAACAGCATAATAGTTTTCCCAAGGAAAATGACTAAAATTCTCACTTCTTTGCAAAACTAGGAAGTAGTAGATCTGGATAAGGTCCATAATTATTGACTCATGCTTCACAGGGCACATAAATTTCTAGGCAAAGCACTTTACTAACATTTTGCAAGATGTATGATCTCACCTTTCTTAACCAAATCATCTCATATTGATTATCCAAAGGCAAAGAAAACAGCAGTCGTACAAATATAGGTCAATCATATGTTTAGCTACTTTATGCAAAGATTATAGAGTGAATCATACACAAAAATGTATAGGCACTTATAAGGATATTGTCTCTGGAACAAAACAGGTGAGTCAAAAAGCCTAAAGGGTATAAAGAGCATCTTATTGTTGATTTGATCATTCATGAACAAGCTGCTTGATAGAGCCATGACATTTCTACTGTCCTTATTGATTAGAACAAAGCCTTTGATTCAGTTGTGTATTCATGGCTGCTTATATACTACAAATATGTTAAATAGACCCAAGTGTAGTAAGAATGCTAAAGGACTTGATGTTCACATAGCAAGCACTTAAAACATGCCACTAACGCAATTAATATAAAATAAGGGATTTCTCAGGGGGACACTGACAAGAAAACAAGAAAAACTATCTACTGGATGGTGACTTTAACACTAGAAATGGTATATATTATAAAGACAGATACTCTTATAATGACAAATTAATTAAGGAATGCCTTTTATAGGTTTATATGGAATTGACAGCGTTTTTGTGACTTTCTTCTCTTTTCCTTCCCCCAACTAACAA
This sequence comes from Gymnobelideus leadbeateri, assembly GCA_011680675.1. Taxonomy (NCBI): domain Eukaryota; kingdom Metazoa; phylum Chordata; class Mammalia; order Diprotodontia; family Petauridae; genus Gymnobelideus; species Gymnobelideus leadbeateri. Next base: position 727,557 of record WOXC01009822.1, on the reverse strand, counting down.
TCTCAATACCATTAATAAAAAGAAACGGAAACATTTTCCTTAGTCCCAAGCTTCAGGAGGCCTGTACCTACAACTTTTAATATTGTAATAAGAAAATAGGGTCCCAAATTTACTAGATCAGGCATTCACAAGGTTTTGATATTTTATGTCAGGCTAAGATTAGGTGCTTGGTGTGGGCCTTATGATGATGGTAGGAGAGTTAAATTTCTGGAATACCTCATATAGGAGCTCTGCCCCCAAATTATGGCTGGTGGTACTGACATGATCCTCCTTCTCCTCCTCTTCCTCCTCTTTCTTATCCTCTCTGTAAAGGTGGAAATTGAAGTCTCCCTTTGAGATGGGGTGGGTTAGATTTCAGATTTATCCGTTATATGTATGGGTTGGCCTTATTTGTATTGCAAAGAATTTCTCACATATATCCTACGTTATTCTGAATTTTAATGTCTCCTTCATGGCCACCACAACTAATGCTGCTACTTTGTAGTTATTTTCCATTATTCTTCTCTAATCCTCTGCCACCATCACAGCCTACCCACCTGCATCAGCCATTGTCTGGGAACTAGTCAGACATTAGGGAGTCACTTCTCTTTCCACATACACATCGTGTAGATCACAGGCCTGACTCTTAAAACATTCATCCCTGGCTTGAGTGGAAGTAGGGTAACACTCATAATTCCAATCCCACATATGTTGTTATTACATATATTTCATGTTTTCTTTCTCTCTAAGTCCTCCATTTTAATATTTTTGATATTTCTTCCTCTTACTTTCCACCCTGGACAAGCTGTGTAGCATAATGAATAGAGAGATGACCTTAAAACCAGAAAGTCTAGGATTCAACTCCTGACTGTGACACAGACTGGCTGGATTTTCCTGGGCAAGGCATTCAACATATAAGCGCACTAGGAAACTCTCTAAGAGCCTAAGTTGCAGCATTGGCAGAAGGGGCTTCCTCACCCAGGAGTTCCTTGTTGAGTATTAACTGATGAAATCACAGATCTAGTCCCTATGCTTTCTTTAATTGAGATTTCTAAGGTATTAAGAAAACTCTTCCTTTTATACAATGAATATTTTATTGTTTTTTTACTGTATGAGAACCAGAAATTTTTCTTTTGTACTTTTATGCCTTTTGTTTTTTCAGTGCATTTATTTCAAGATATACCTTTTCTCCCTTTCCTGCTGAAAAGACCTTTCCCTGGAGCTAAACATTGTACAAGAAAAGAGATACTCATTTAGCTCAGAGCTTAGTGGAGACAATAAAAATTGATAATCAAAGAATTAACCAAGGAGTGAAACCTGAATTACACAGGTGAAAGATGGCCTGATCTTCCTTCACGTGTTCCCACTAAGCAAGTAATGTAAAGATTATTATACTTAGTGTCTATTGAGATTAAAGTGAATGTTGTTGTTTATTTTATTATATTGAGGATTTTGTTGTTTATTTTATCACATATTGATGTGCAAAGTAAATAGCATCAGTGGTGGTTGGCACAGTGTGCTTTAAACTAGATTAAATGGCTTGGACAAAGAACAAAGTCCTTCTTATGGAGCATTGTACTATCTGAAGTCATGAAAAGTACAGGATTATATAACCTGAAAGGGAGGGAAAAGGAAAAACAAGATGTACTGCTTTGTACTAAATTTAATGGTTTTCAGAAGTCCTGGGGGGTAGGTGGGGATGCAGAACTTATTACAGAAGAGAAAGTACTCATTTAATTTCAGGTACATGGTGTTCCAGTGAAACATAGAAAATATAGGAAAATGTAATCCCTACACTACCAGGTCCTTAATTCCCTTATATTTTCTCTCTTTCAGAAGGGAACTCTGATCAGCATAAAAATAACACTACCCTTATAACTATGAATGCAGCCTCATTGCTTGAAAAGACCGAGAGCCAGAAAACCTAGATTTGATTTGAAGGTTTTACATATATTCTCTGACAAACCTTGGACAGCTCCTAAACTATCTTCAGTTGCCTCATGTGTTACCTACGAGAAATAAAACAAGGCCCCAGATATTTCATTTGTACATTATCAGAATAAAAGACAAAATATTTAGAGGCACTGGCAAGAAAAGATTGTTTAAATTGGAAGTATAGTCAAGTATGTGCAATTAAGGCAAGATAATAGTTATGACAGATAATTTTAAAACAATTCCAATTGAGCCATGAAAAGTATTTTATCATTTATATTTCAACATGGAAACTTATTACAAGCCAAATAAATTAAGACACACTATAAATTTGTGCCTCAGGAGTAGCTGGGAAACTGTCCAATTTCCCCATCCTGTTTTCTTGGTCCCCTTCAAACTGGAGCCTACTCTAAGTCTATGCTTCAAATAGAGAGACCTTCCTCAGAAGAATTCAAGGTTTTTCCTCTCTGAGATGTCCCTCAGAAGAAGGCGTTGGAGAGTTTATATTTCCAAGAGCTTAGCTACATACAAATGAGGAGGCTGAACTGGATGATATTTCTAAGGCTGCTTTCAATTCTGAAATTCTGTGATTCTATAAGCCGAAATGTCAGCAAAGCTATACTTCAGCAGATTACATTCTGTCAAGAGTGAAAGCCTGAAAGGTGACAAATAAAGGTTATAAACAAATACATACTTTTCTCAGAGAAATACTTTCCTTAAAAATGTAATATATACACATATATAAGAATTGGTCACATATGTGAGAATAATCATACATACTTACATACATATACTTATGCATAGATGAGAATTGATCTTAACATTTAAAAGAATCTCCTACACAAAATCTTTTTGTAGAGCAAGGAATCATTTCATCATCACCTTCATTTACCTTTTCTGTATTGGAGTACAGGACTTAACTTGCAATTTTTTGGTAGAGAGAAACTCTACCAGTTTTAATCAACATCTTACAGTCTTAAAGAAGTGTCTAGGATACTTCGGCGTTAAGGGATTTACCTAAAGTCACACAATCAGTGTAAGTGAGAGGAAGGACATGAACCCAACATCTTCTTATCTCCAAAGGTTGGTTTTCTCTCTCTCTCTCTATCAATATACTATTGCTCCCTCTCTTTTTGCCTGGTGGGCTTTCACAAAGAACAATACAACTTATTCATGGAGAAAAGAAGGAGCCGAATAAGAAAAACAGAATCTGTAGAAATAAGATTGCCATAGGAAAGCAATGAAGTAGTTAATTAAGATTCAGCTACGATAGCTTTGTCATGCACTGAGGAAAGTGGGATTACTGAGCTGTGTCCTAAAAGCCTAAATAAAGTACTTAAATGATATTAATTTGCACTTTAATATTATGTAGTTGATCTTTTCATGCTAGCCTTTTTAGCCTCAGAACTACTGAGAAATGCATATGTATGCTTAATTTAATCAATGTTATTTGATGATGATTAGGCAGACTCCATTATAGAGGATGGTATAAGTATCAAGGGCTTAATGAGAAAGAATTCTCCTCATTTTAGAAGTAGCTGAAGAAGAGAGGCATTTGCTGAGGCTGATTCTGATGTTCCAAAGACTTAATTAATTAATCTTTAGTCTCTAATGACATGGCTGACCTCCTGCCTGGGCTTTTCTTGACCCTACAATAATATTCTGACCTGTCTTGACCAACATCCCTGCTTAGCTATTCTTATATCAGTGGTCTATGGTTTGTTGTTAGTTCAGTCTTTCAATCATGTTCAATTCTTCATGACCCCATGGCCCATGGCCCATCAATACTGTCCATGGGGTTTTCCTAGTAAAGATTTGGAAGTTGTTTGCCATTTTTTTCTCCAATGGACTAAAGCAAACAAGGGCTAAGTGACCTGCCTAGGGTCACATGGCTAGTAAGTGTCCGAGGCCAGATTTGAACTTGGGTCTTCTCCAGCCTCAGATACTTATTATCTGTGTGACCCTGGGCAAATCACTTAATCCTGGTTGCCTCAGTTTCCTCATCTGTAAAATGAGCTAGAGAAGGAAATGGCAAACCACCCCAGTATCTTTGCCAAGAAAACCCCAGATAGGGTCACAAAGACTTGGAGCAACTGAACAACAGCAAGTAACACTGAGAGGTTGACTTGGCAAGCATCACAGACAAAACCTGAACCCAGCTTTTCCTGACTTGGACTTGGAGGCTGGCTTTCTATCCATTACACCATATTGCTTCTCATCTTCCCCAGTGTTTATTGAGTGAATTATATAGTATCCCTAGAGGGCAGCTAGGTGGCACAGTAGATAGAATGCTGAGTGAGACTGGAGTTAGGAAACAAGTTCAAATCCAACCTCAGGTACATCCTAGCTGTGAGACCCTAGCATGTCACTTAACCTCCTTCTGCCTCAGTTTCCTCAACTGTAAAATGGGGATGATAGCAACTATTTCACAGGGTTGTTGTGATGATCAAATGAGGTGATATTTCTAAGGTGCTTAGCTCATAGTAGGCACTTCATAAATACTTATTCCTTCCTTCCCTCTCCTTTATAAAGTAGAATACCATGAAACATAATCCTTGGATAGTCCATTCATTATGATATTGAATTTAAGGTTCACCCTGTTACCTTTAAAGAAAATATATCATTTATACCTAGCAAAGTATTCGGGGCGGCGAAGTGGTGCAGTGAGTAGAGCGCCAGCCCCGGAGTCAGAAGGACCTGAATTCGGATCCAGCCTCAGACACTTAACGCACACACAAACAAAAACCTAGCCGTGTGACCTTGGGCAAGTTACTTAACCCCAATTACCTTCCAAAAAAAAGCAAAATAAATACCTAGCAAAGTATTAAGAAAGGAAAAGGATTTTTTTTGCATACCCTATATGTGCATTGTGAAATGATGAATAAAAGCATGGTCTTGGAGTCAGGAAGACCTGGATTAATGTATCTCTTCTACCAGTCTCCCTGTTGTGAGAATCAAATAAGAAAATATTTATAAAGTATTTAGCACAGTGCTTGACACATAGTAGGCACTTTATATACTTTCTTTTCTTCTTGCCTTTCTTCCTCTGACATATATACACATGCCATAATATCACACATAAAACATTATGTTTATAAATATTATGTATGTGATCCATACAAATACACATAGGCATGTACTGTGTGTCCTTGGACAAGTTACATAATTTCTCAGTGCTAATCTGCATTGATAAAGTTGGAGTTCCTTATACCAATGAAATCCCAGTTATGGTCCCCCCCCCCAAAAATACCCTCAACCAGAGGGCTTGTTTGAACCAAAAATATTAACAAGTTCAAGAAGGATTTAGATTATAGCTTCATAGCTAGTTATTTTAAAAAGTTGTGAATGTTCAAGAAATATCTCTTGTCTCTGAAAACTGCTCTGTCAACTACAAAACTTTCCAACAAAACATTCCTTTGTGGCCAAAAACAGAAAATGAAGATGAGTAGCCATTAGGTTAACACATCATACAATTTGTTTGTTTCTATGTTCTGATCTATTTGTAGATCATTTGAAAATAATATGCATCACTGGGTATTACTGTTTCACAAATAATACTGACTTTTTTCCATGTTCTCAATGATGAGGCCATATAGAATGACTTGCATAGAAGAGGTCTCTAGTTTTACATGGTTTCTAGGCACACAGATGCAGGCTAAAATACAATTTGCAAAAACACTTGTATAATAAATGTGGATATATATGTAGAAAAGAGACAGAATATTTAAAATCATATATAGTGTTTTGGGGGTTGGTGAATTAGTGTAGTAAGTGGTGAAATAGTGTAGTAAATGAAGTAAAACTTAAAAAAATATTTAATTTAGGTCAAACCATCTTAATATATTTCTTTGAAGGAGAATATAGAATATTCTATAGTAATTTTTTAAATCTTGTGTTTCTGCAAATAATTTCATAGAATCATATGTAAGAATTGATAATCCAGCCATAATTCACTAGTCCAAAAGGTCAGAAACTCTGTTCATATCAACCCTATTTCTTATTTATACATAATTTAGTGGGCATTCTTCCCACTCTCAATCTGTTAATGCTGAACTTTGATCCCATATTAGGTCAATAACCAGTAGGGTAGGAGCACAGAATGATTAGGACCTTAGAGATCGTATAATCCTTTATTTTATAGAAATAGAAAGTCAGAAAGTTATTTGGTGACAAAATTGGGACTAGAATCTAGAAGCCTGTACTTCCAGTCTCATGACTTTTTTCCAACATATTCTAAGAGTACATGATTTCCAGGACTTTGGCCATAGAGGACAGAAAGGTTTTGAACTGTTCTTTCTGGTTTTTATCTGAAGAGAGAAAGGATGTGTATCTGAGAGAAAAGTATACAAAAACTACCAGAAATTTAAGAGTTAAAAAGTCACTTAAAAATCTTTCCTTCTCTTCAATATCTACTCATTTAAATGAGTCATATGCTAAAAATAACAACATCCTAAAGAAGAAATAGTTTCCCTTGGTGATCTCATCAGCTCCCAGGGGTTCAATTATTATCTCTATGTTGATGAATACCAACTCCACTCATAATTTCTCTGCCAAACTCCAAACTCCTATCAAACTGCCTGATTCTCCTCCACATGAATGTCCTATCAACATTTCAAATTCTAGTGTCTAGAGCAGTCTCTTACGCATAATAGGTTCTTTCTTTTTTTTTCTTTTTGAAAAATTGATACCATTTATTTTTATATTATATTAATTTCATACTATATCCTTCTCCTACACTCCTCTGTCTCCACTACAGGAAACCATCCCTTGTGACAAAGATTAGAACACAAGGAAATAAAAGCAGTTCAGCAAAGCCAAGGAACAGATTAACTAAATCTGACAAGTATATATGTGGTATTTTGTGATTGTCACCATCTCTTGTAATGAAGGGAAGGAGGTGCATTTTCTCAATTCTTTTCGGGGGACAAATTTGGTCATGATGATTACAGAATTGTGTCCTTTTTCTTGTTCTTTCCATTTACGTTGCTGTAATTAGTGAATATACTTTTTAATTATCATTTTTATTATGAACTTAAAACACATCAGCAATCAAGAACCCTTCCGTTTAAAAAGCAACAGGAAAGAGTTGTATATGAAACTATGACCTTCTTTTGCATAACTTTTTTAAAGGATGTATCTAATCCAAAAACTGCTGTGTTTGTCTGCGTCCCTTCTGAACTTTCTTCTGATTCATTGATGTGCTTTTCTCCACCCCAGTAGGAATTCTCCCCAGAACCTGTTTTGACATTTCAAGTTGGATGTACCAGAGACATCTCAAACTCAACACATGCAAAACAGAACTAATTATCTTTCCCCCTCAAACCCTTTTTGTCTTGCAAAACCCTCAACTCACAGATATATACATGTATGGATAGAGATATATATCTACACAAACCACATGTATGAGTACTACCTAGAGAGTTTAATAGTTAGGAGGTGATGAGGTTAGCAAAAGAAAGTATTGTATTCAATGATCATTTCTGTAGTCTTTTTTATTTTCAATTTTATCTATTTCTTCAATTTCCAGGATTCTCTCTTTTATGCTTTTTTACCTTCTTATCTTCTAGTTTTTAAATTGCTTCCTCAATTCTATAAATCTATTTTTCCTTTTTCTTTTTTTAATTTTTAATTTATAGAATAAAACAAGCATTTTCATAACCAAGTGTAATAAAAAAGATAATTGCAAATGAAACTGTAAATCTGTTGTATATGACTTGTTATTCCTTTTAAACACATAATAAAGTTATCATGTAAATTTCTTTTTTTCCTTTTTTTCTCCCTTTTCTTCCTCCCCCAGTGATGGCTACCATTAGACACACACACACACACACACACACACACACACACATAATCATTCTATACATTCTTCTATTTATCAGTTCTTTCTCTAGATGAAGGTAGTGTCTTCCTTCACATGTCCTTTGTCTTTTTCTATTTTCTTCATGTATGTCCTCTGAGATAATTTTTTTCCTCTGAGGACTGCTTTTAATAAATCCTACTAATTTTAAAACATTTTTCATAGTATTACTTTCTTTCATACATTATGGTTTCTGTATTTTATTCTTTGTCAAATTTATTATTCAGCACATCATTTTTAAGCCCCCATTTAGGTCTCTATCTTTTGCTTGTGTTCCCTGTGCTAATTATTATTTTATTGCATAATTTCCTATAAAGAATGGCTTTGATGTAGACATTGTAATAGACTGTATGTCTGTTGTCTGATTACTTGTCTTTTTAAAAAGCTGATCACCAGGCTGGCTGCAAAGTGATGATTTATTTTATTTTATTTTTGCCACAGCAACTCTCAGCATCTGTCTAATAAATTATAGAGAAGCCATGATTGGTGTGCCCACACCAATCATTGCTTACACAATAATTGCTTACACAATAATTGCAACTTGGATTTATATAACAATTTGATTTTTACAAATCACAGTCCTCACAAAACTCTTATGGGTAGGTAGTATTGTTGTTGTTGCTGCTGTTGTTCAGTCATTTCAATTGTATCTGAATCCTCTTGACCCATTTTGGGTTTTCTTGGCTAAGATACAGGAGAGGTTTCCCATTTCCTTCTCCAGCTCATTTTTGCAAATCAGGAAGAAAGGCAAACAGGGTTAAATGACTTCTCCAGGGTCAAACAACTAGTAAGTGTCTGTGGCTGGTTTTGAACTCAGAAAGATGAGTTTTCCTGACTCCAGGCTTGGCACTCCCTGCCTTAGCAAAATAATGTTGTAATGGAATGAGTATTTTGCTCAGGTTCAAGTCTTTGCCAAAGTCAAGCTCTGCCAAGGTCACTATCTGACCTTAAGCACATTATTTTTTTCCTTTAAGTTTCAATTTTCCCTATAAAATAAGGATATTGGATTAGATGATCTCTCTGAAACATTCTGGCTCAAACTCTGCATTTATAAAACTGTGCTCTTTGCATAGCTTCAGCTAGGTAGCACAATGAATAGAATGTTGGGTCTTAAGACAGGAAGATAAGTTCAAAAATGGCCCCAGATGTATGATCCAGGACAAGTTAGCTAACCTCTGTTTGCCTCAGTTTCCACATCAACAAAATGGAGAAAATAATAGCACCTACCTCACAAGGTTGTCATGAAGATCAAATAAGATATTTGTAAAGAGCTCAGACCAGTACAGGACACATAGAAAGTGCTATATAAACATTAGCTATCATTATTATTATTATATCATTATAGCAAGAAAATGGAAGTTGATTTTTTAATGACTTTTTAATAGTGAAACATTTTCCCTGTGTACTTCAGGCTTGTATTCTACAAAAAGTTGGCCTGATCTCTAGTGGCTATCATGCCAGCTTTCAAACCAAAATATTAATGAGGCCAAGGTCATAGTCTCAATTTCTATGTAGGCTAGCTAGCACGACTCTATTCCATGGCCACCAACTGTACCCCTAAGGCTAATCTAGCTAACCAGCCAACTTATACATGTTGTAGCTTTCAGGGAACCTGAAGGGATAATATAGATGGGTCAGTGAAAATCTGTCACCACTTCCAGAAAAATAATTCCTCTTCCTAAAGGATATGTCTGACCAAATCTCTTCTCTATTCAAAAATCTTGAATGCCCATAAGTAAAACAGAAACTTCATCAGGTATTCAAGGCCATCAGTATTCTGGTTCCAATGAACCTTTTTCATCTACTTTCATACCATACATCTTCATACTCTACATTTTAACCAGATTGGATTCTCAGCTATTTCTTAGTCTCATTCCACCTCCATCTCCTTGCATAGATCTCATTGAAATCTTTTTTTCCTTCAAGAATTACATCAAGTACTGCCTCATCTTATTTAGATTTAGGAATAATCTATATAAATGAAGTTTCCAAATTCAGTCCAATAAGCATTGATATTTTCTGTGTACAAGGGACAGTGTTTTGTGTCTGGGAATATGAAAACAAATGGGAGGAAAACAGGAAAAGCTTCCCCTATATAGGAGGTGGTAAAAATAAAATGCACATACGCATATACACACACATACACATACACATACATATACGCTGTTGTTGTTGTTGTTTAGTCCATTTTTATCCAACTCTTCGTGACTTCATTTGGGGTTTTCTTGGCACAGATACTGGAGTGGTTTGCCATTTCCTTCTCCCACTCATTTGACAGAAGAGGAAACTGAGGCAAACAGAGTTAAGTGACTTGCCCAGGGTCACACAGGGAATTGTCTGCAGCCAGATTTGAACTCAGGTCTTCCTGATTCCAGACCCAGTGCTCTTATCCATTATACCACATGACCCACATATATACATATATGTTTATGTATGTATATGTACATGTCTATGTATATATACACATATATATTAACCTCTTCCCTTGTATGAACATGTGTATATATATACATATGATGGATATGTGTGTATATGTGTGTATAAATGTATATACATATAAATATATAGTGAAAGAGGTTTTCTAAAGAGGGAAATGAGTGAAGTCAGATTTTAGCTGGTGAGTTTGACTTTAGTTCCTAGCAAAGGTTTAGAATACATTATTAAACGTTTATTAAGTAAACGTTTAATAACATTTCCCCATCTCCTGAGTTAAAAGAGATCTCTTTCTCCTCAAATTTCCTTGGGATATTTTGACTGGACTCTCCTTTGACCTAATTACAATCTACCTCATATCAGACTTATTTCTGTACATAAATACCCTCCCATAAGATGGGAGTGGGGGAGGTGTTCTTAACCTTTTTTTTAATCTTGTGGACTCCTTTGACAATCTGATAAAGCCTATGGAATGCTTCTTAGGGTTATTATTTTTAAATAATTGAAGCTCATTTTCAGTTAGAGGTTAGTGAAAATTTTTTACCCATCCAAATTTGAAATCTTCATTTGGAATCCAAGGTTAAGGACCCCAGTGTTGGGCTGTAGGATTCTTGAAAACAGAATATCTTTGTACCTTCACACACCTTCTACAGTGTTTTGCACATAATTAGTGTATACTTAATGTTTGTTAAATTGTTATTGAATGAAATACTGTTCAAAGTGAGTGAGACATTAGTTGAGGTTTTAGCTTCCCAATTTTTGAATAAGAATGTCAAGTGGTTGAAAAAGAATTCATATTGAATTCCAAACATTCCAACTCCCCCTTGGCCAAATGGCAGCATTCTAGTATTATTGTACTACTTTTTTGGCCACTATCTAGGATTTTACCTTTTTGCCTTTTTTTTTTTTGGAGGGCAATTGGGGTTAAGTAACTTGCCCAAGGTCACATGGCTAGGTTTTTGTTTGTGTTAACTGTCTGAGGCCGGTTCTGAACTCAGGTCCTTCTGACTCCAGGGCCGACACTCTACTCACTACACTATCTAGGATTTTAGCAGGATAAAAGCCTCCCATTCCAGAAACTTCCTTTACCACTAAAAATTGCCAATTGACCTGTTAACTATGATCTAATAACCAGCATTGTCAGTCAGCACTTGAACCTGGGGTTCACTGATTCCAGGGCCAACCCTCTGGCAACTATGCCAGGCTATTTCTTGATAGAAATAATCTTAGTTATGGGGTGGCTAGGTGGTGCAGTGAGTAAGAGCGCTGGCTTCGGAGTTGGGATGACCTGAGATCGAATCCGGCCTCAGAAAATGAGCACTCACACATAAATAATGACTAGCTGTGTAACCTTGAGCAAGTTACTTAACCCCAATTGCTTAAAAAAAAAAAAAAAAAAAAAGAAAGAAAAGAAATAATCTTAGTTAGGATATGATTTATTCTTCTGTGGGTTTTTTTTTATTACTCAGCACTTTCTACTTTGGAGGCATTTAGAGAGTGACTGATACTTAGTATAATATTATACAAGATATTTAAGTAAAAAATCTGTCATTTTCCTCACAGTTCCCTCTGGTATTTTATGGTGTCAAATATTGCTTTATTTAACAATTTAGGCAACTGTATCAAGAGTAAGTTCTCCCCAAAAATACCCATTTTTGTTATAAACAATAATAAGAAAGGTATTGTGGCGTGCGGCAGTCTAGAATGAATAGCATCAGGTTCAGTCAATAAAAGGTTACTTACTAAAGCTACTAATTTATAGGTCTCAGAAAAGTCCCTTCTCTAATTTTATCCAGTTTCAAATACAGGCTTACTTCCTGTGTGATGTTGGGAATGTTGATTACTCTGGACTTGTTTCTTTTTAGATTAAATGAGGAGGATCAGATGATATTTTGAGGTCCCTTCCAGCACTAAATCTATGACCTTGCAGGCTCTAAATTCCTGCCTTCATAATCACACAGAGGGATCATGTCAGGGACGTGCTAGAATCTGGCTTCCTAGAGCTGATTGTTAAATTTTCAGTGTGAGCATTCACCTCAAAAATCGGCACACTCCCCAAATCAGGCTTTGATTTATTGCTTTGTTGACTGTCTAGAAAGTGACAGAGAAAATGGTAATGCAGATTAAGTCTTAAAATGTAGTTTTGTGCATATTTTTCATAGATCTATTTTTATACATGTAGCCAACTAATCCAATTTTTCAAAGGATTTTTTAATTAAAATTTTGTAAAAGAGCCCAAACCCCCAATCTTTTAAGTGTTCTCTCTTATTAGATTTTTCTACTCTATCTATGGAGTAATGTTTACTTTGGTTCTTCTCTAGCCAATACAATTAAATAATACTTTCTTAATTTCATTTAATGTCTCAGAAATAGTCTCCTATTTTTGTCTTTTTGCAAGCTCATGTTCTTTCTTTGTACTCCTTAATGACATAGCTTAGTTTGTTTTTTTCTCTTTCTATAAGAGGGTAAGATAAAGGCTGAACAACATTCCCAGTCACTCTTCATGTCTAGGTTTAGTCATTCTGGTTTATTTTTAATTTTACCATGTACCACTATCATACTCTTTAAGAAATATACAAATCCTGGGGCAGCTAGGTGGCACAGTGAATAGAGCACTGGCCCTGGAGCAGGAGGACCTGAATTCAAATCTGACCTCAGACACTTGACATGCTTATTAGCTGTGTGACCTTGGGCAAGTCACAACCCCAACTGCCCTCCAAAAAGCAAAAAAGAGAAATACAAATCCTTTGTATACTTTTGGTTCTTAAGTATTCTCTTCCCCCTCATCCATTTCCCTATTATTTCCCTAAACTCACTGAGATGAATGTAGTCTCTTCATCCTTAAAATAATAAGGTGGTATTCAACAATCTCTTCCTCCATCTATTTTCCTGGAGTGTGTTGTCTAAATCTCTCCTTTGTTCTTATTGAATGCTACTTTAGAACACAGGTCCTCACAATCAGTTAATTAATATACACTTATTAAGCATTAACTATGTGCCAGGTACTGTGCTAAGAGCTGGGAACACAAAAAGAGGCAAAAAAAAAGGTCCCTGCCCTCAAAGATCTTACCATCTAATGGGGGAAACAACATGCAAACAAATATATACAAAGCAAGCTAAATACTGGATGAATGGGAGATAATTAGCAGAGTGAAGGCACTAGAATTAAGAGGAATTGAGGAAGACTTCTTGGAAAAGGTGGAATTTTAGCTGAGACTTAAAGAAAACCAGCTAAAACCACAACCTGAAGGGAAGATACACAGTCCCATTAGGAAGAACTCTTATTCCTCTTGCTTTAAAGATATCACTCAGAAAATCTGGGAAAATGACTCCCTGACACCATCAAGTATGACAGCACTTAGTCTTCTTGCAACCATGTGGTCACAACATTAAGGAAGAAGAAAAGTGAACAAAACCCTTGGAGGAAGGGGTGGGGGTTGTGGGGGGGGGGGGAGGAGGGAAAGAAATCAGAAACCTTCCACTGAGTAAACTCCTCCCAAAGGACTTCTGTAACTTCCCTTAGATGACATTAGAAAATAGGACTATAATTAGAGGGGATGGAAGATGAAGTTAGAGTTGTTTTTTGTTTTTGTTTTTCAGGATGGGGGAGACTTATGCATGCTTGTAGGCAGTAATGAATGAGTCAGTGGGGGGGTTGAAAATAAGAGATAGAGTGAGGATGACAGAGGGGGCAATCTGTTGGAAGAGATAGGATGGAATGGAATCACTTGAGTAGGGAAAGAGATTAGTCTTAGTAAAGAGTGAGGCCACCTCATTGTGTAAGACAGGGGTGAAAGATGAGAGAGTGACAGAAGGTATATGAGTGATGTGAAATAAAGAGAGGAAAAGAGGGAGCTCATAGCAAAGGGCCTCAATATTTTGCCATAAGATATAAGACAAACTTCTCAGCTGAGTGGGTGGGAGGAGGGGGAGCCAGAGGAGTTTGAGGAGAGATGTAAAAGTTTGGAAGAGCTGCTATGTAGAATGAGATAGTGAATTGATAAGGCAGATATAGAAGGATTGCCTAGCAGCAGTGAGGGTCCACTTGAGATTATGTCATGTAATTTTATAGTAGACCCAGTCAAAACAGTTGTGTGTTTTTTCTTCACCTTTGATCAGCAGCTTATATATAGGAGCAAAAACAGCAAATAACTTTCCCACAGACACACAGCTAGTAATTGTCTGAAATACAATTTGAAACCAGATCTCTCTTATTTGAAGGGCAACACTGCATTCTGGGGCACTTTCCCTGGAAACTCTAAGGAGCTCTTTCCCCTGTTTCTTTTCTTTTCTTTTCTTTTTTTTTTTTTTTTGCCTTTTGGTGGGCAATTGGGGTTAAGTAACTTGCCCAAGGTCACAGGGCTAGGTTTTTGTTTGTGTGTGTGTTAAGTGTCTGAGGCCAGATCCAAACTCAGGTCTTTCTGACTCCAGGGCCGACACTCTACTCACTGTGCCACCTAGCCACCCCCTCTTTCCCCTGTTTCTGATAGCCAAACAATAGCAAATTTTTAAAAGCACTTTACCTAAGAGGGTTGGGAGGTAGGGTACCATGTCCCTAACCCCCATATGTGGAAAGCCCACAGAAGAGAAGAATGTAATAGATTTAAAACTGGGACTTCAAAGAACTTCTCTAACCACTTTGTTTCATGAATGAGGGAGAAGACCTATAGAGCTTAAATGACTTATCCAAGGTCATATAGTAAGTAGCAAAGCCAGGACAGTTTCACTAACTCCAAAACAAGCACTCTTTCTATTTCTTATTAAGTATCTTCAAACAAATAGCAGTAAAACTCAAAAGTGGGGGGGGGGGCTAGGTGGCGCAGTGAGTAGAGCGCTGGCGCTGGAGTCAGAAGGACCTGGGTTCAGATCCGGCCTCAAACACTTAACCCACACAAACAAAAACCTAGCCCTGTGACCTTGGGCAAGTTACTTAACCCCAATTGCCCTAAAAGGGGAGGCTAGGCGGCGCAGTGAGTAAGAGCGCCGGCCTCGGAGTTGGGATGACCCGAGATCAAATCCGGCCTCAGAAAAATGAGCACCCACACACAAATAATGACTAGCCGTGTAACCTTGAGCAAGTTACTTAACCCCAATTGCTTAAAAAAAAAATTTAAAAAAAAACTCAAAAGTGGCTAAAAGTAGAGACTTCCTGTATCATAAAAATCTTTCCCACCCTGCCTCAAATATGCCTACCCATGTCTTATTTTGTCTGTATATAAGTAGCCATCAGCTTTTCCTGCTTATTTCCAGGATCAGTATTTCAGGAGTAATTCCTTCCCTCACCAGTTATATGTTGGTTGTGTTTATCCTTCATTCTCGAAGAGGACCGTAGCATCATGACATGACTTGCAGTTAACTTGGATTTGAGTGAGGGAAAGGTCACCAGCCTCACTCATTCCTCCAGAGCCATCTGCCCATATGTCCAGTTGTTTAAGAGAAACAAAGAAACCCAAGAACAGGCAGTTTAGGGATAAGTTGAGGTAGATCTGGGACTTTTGCATGCTGAACAACTGCATTTGAAACCAGTAACAGCAGAATTTCTAACCAGTTCTAAAAGCTTTAGAAACTCAATCTCCCTCATAAACAAGACCAGAGAAATTGTATTGTGTGGAGAGGGGGACGGGCAAGTGTGTGGAAGGGAGATGTCATTTATATATTATTCCTGTTTGGGTTATTAAGCACATGCTTCAAAAAAGAGAGTTGGTTCTTATCTGTTAGAATCTTTCCTATGAGACAACATGTCTGTCAATCTGATCCTACTAGATTAGAAATACAGCCTAAAGGTGCATCCCTCAGAGCAAATGACCTTTCTTTGAAAGGCAAGTCTAGTAAGGCATCTCTGATATTTTTGAATTAAGTGTTTCAGAGCTTTGGAAGAATTCATTTCAAGTGAAAGAAAATGCTTCAGCACCAGGGACTAATAACAGCCCCCTGCTTACTGCTAAGGATACAGGATTTTTAGTGCTGATTTTCTATTTCCAAGAAAAAAACGGATTAGTTGGTATAAAGGTACAATTTCTTAACAGTGTTTTTCAAAGTGGAATCTTAATATAAGGTGAAGAGAAAGAATTTTAAAATGAACTGTTAAAGGACATAGCAATATTTATAAACGAGCATTTGGATTTCTTTGTAAGAGAAGCCAGAGGAATCTGGGAGGAAAAGTGTTTATTTCAGAGTGCTCTTTGAAAAAATTGTGTTAGAACAAATCCATACACACACACACACACACACACACACACACACACACACCCCAATAAATAAGTAAATGGACTATGTTATCCTGTATCCTGGCTGCCATTGCATTCAATCAAACAAGCATTTATTAAACATCTACTATGTGATGGACACTGGGCTAAACTCTGGGGATACAAAGGCAGAAGTGAGATAAATGGTGCCTGACCTCAAGGACCTTATGGTCTATCAGAGAAAAAAACTATATGCTACTTTGTATTTGTATCTTGTACAAAAATGCAAAACAAATAAAAAATAATTTGAGAGAAGAAGCCTTAGTAGCTGGGGCAGGGGGAGTGGAGGAACAGAACAAAAATCACGAAAATCTTTAGATTAAAGGCAGCTGTTATAGAAAATTGGGGATTCTAAGAGACAGATTGAGGAGGAAGTGAAATTCAACCATGAGGGATAATCAGTGCAAAAGCTCTGAGATGAAATTATGGGTGTCCAGTGTGAAGAAGAGCAAGGAAACCATTTTGCCTAGATTGAGAATATGAAGGGGAATAAGGTAAATAGCCATCAATGCCTTCCCTGCTCCTCTCCTCTCTTTCTCCCCCTCCCCACCCCAATCCATTTTCCTCTCCATTCTATCCTCACATAAAACATTTTGGTGCCTTGACCAACCCAGTAAATAACCTCCACCCCCTTTTACCTTTCTCCTTGACCTCAAATCCTCCCTGACTTCCCAAATTGAAAAGTATAGGAATTGCCACAGTATATGTCCCTTCTGTCCCTATGCTCACAGTAAGATAGATTATAACCCCATCAAAAATTAGACAGAATGATGATATGGTCTGTAATAGGAGCAAAGTTCCCTTAAAGAAGGAGCTGCAGTAAAAGAATGATTCTGCCTCTAAGAAATGAGTGAGCAAAAAACCTGCAGCCACTCTAAATAAAGGTGACATCTGTGAAGGTGAAGTTTAATTTTTTATATTTGTGCTGGATCTGATCTTATCCACATGCTGAGCTCCCTGGCAAATCCATGGATTCATAGCAGTGGGAAAGGTGCTTTGGGAACCAACAGAGACTGGTCCCATGGAACAGCTCCAGGAAGATTAAAGCTATATAAGATACAATCCTTTTTGTCTAGATAAGTTATGATGGTGACACTTTGGTTTTGTGACTCATCTAGTCAGGAGAAGTTGCTTGTCTGTTTTTTTCCTTTAATTTGCTGATCAATCAGTGAGTATTTAATAAGTGCCTGCATAATACGCAGTAGGCACTTTGCTAAGTGCTCAGGATACAAATATAAAGAAAAAAAACAATCCCTAGTCTCAAGTGGGTAATGGGTGAAGCCATAATGGCACATATTATTTTGAAGAATAAGACAGCTTGTAAATATTGAGGAATTATCTAATAAATCCAGGTTATGGTGTGGAAATATAAAATCCATACAAATCCATTAACAAATATATCTTAAAGCCAAAGCTTAACCATCAGGGTTTGATAAATAGACAAGCATTTGAATGTTTTTCAAGTTAACAATAATAATAGGCAATGTTTATATAGGAGCAGCTGGGTGGTGCAGTGGATAGAGGACCAGGTCTGGAGTCAGGATGACCTGAATTCAAATCCAGACTCAGATACTTACTGGCTGTGTTATAACTTATGTTATCACTTAACCCTGTTTGCCTCAGTTTCCTCATCTACAAAATGAGCTGGAGAAGGAAATGGTAAAACCCCTCCAGTATCTCTGCCAAGAAAACCCTAAATGAGGGTCAGGAAGAGTCAGACACGACTGAAATGACACAGCAACAACCATACAATGTTTATATTCTGCTTTAAGGTTTGAAAAATACTTTACAAAGATTTTATCTTCGTAACAACCCTGGGAAATCAGTGCTATTGTTATCCCCATTTTGCAGAAAAAGAAACTGAGACAGACAAAGGTTAAGTGACTTGCCCAAGATCATACCTAATAAATAAAGCTTGATTTGAACTCAGGTCTTCCTGAATGAAGGTCCAGCACTCTAATAACTCTGTCACCACACTGCTTCAACAAGAGCTATTTTCCTTTTATTTATATTTATTTATTCATTCTTTATAACCTGTTGTAAATGTTCAGGTTACTCTTAGGTCTTGGGTAGTTTGACTTGTTAAGCTAAGAAGTAACTCAGAACTGAAGATTCTTATCTTGGTTAAGAGCCAACACCAAGATGGCATGTGCTCACAGGCCTCTGCCGTCCCCCTCCTACAAAGGGGAGCAAAGTTAATGAAAGTGACTGCAGGGGAGTTAGTTGGCCAAATGTGAAACAATGTGGAAGGTGCTTATCACAAATGGCCATTCCTCAGGCCTCGCCATTCTGACCTTTATAGATGTCACTTGAGGGGAGGATGGCCTTATGATGATTTTATTTTTGCTTGGCTATGACACAAATTCCATGTTTATTTCTTCTCTTTTCTTTCTTTTTTCCCTTTATTTATTTTCACTGGTTGGGAGAGATAGGTGGTAGAAAAAAAACAAACATTTGATAAAAGAAAAATTATAAAAAAGAAAGTAAAATGAGCATCTTTCTTCACTGGACAGAAAGACAGACGGAAAGACAGAGAAGATAAGTATACTACAAATGGGAGATAGCAAGTAGAATACTTCCTGAAATGACTCTCTCAAAGATCACTGATGACCTTCTTTTAACCTGATCCAACAGCCTTTTTCCCATCCTCATTGTCCTTGACCTCTGAATCATTTGACACTATTGATCACCCCCCCCCAAACACACACACACACAACTTCCTAGACTTCTGTGAGACTCCTCTTTCTTTGTCTATGTGTGTTTCTCTCCCTGTCTTTGTCTCTCTCTCTCTCTCTCTCTCTCTCTCTCTCTCTCTCTCTCTCTCTCTCTCTCTTTCTCTCTCTCTCTGTCTCTCTCTCTCTCTCTTTGTCTCTCTCTCTCTCTCTCTCTCTCATAGTTTTCTCCTACCTCTCACAACTCATTTTCTGTCTCTTGCCTTTACCTCCTGTCCCTTAAACGTGAATTTCCAAAAGTTATCATTGCAGACCTCTTCTCTCTCCACCCTTTCCCTTGATCTTATCCACTTCCATACCTCTGGTCATATCTTCTATATATGTCTGGATCTCCCTCCCTAATCCCTTGCCCAAATTCTAGTCTTGTATTTCCAACTGTCTGCTGGACCTAAGTGTCCTACAGGCACCTCCAACATAGCATATGCAAAACTGAAATTATCCTCTTCACCCCTAGATTGGCTCCATCCACTAAATTTTCTATGTCCTTAATAGCACTTCTACCACCTTAGAATTCCAAATCATAACCGTGGAGTCATCTTAACTCTAATGCTAGGCCCGGAGCCAGGAAGACCTAAGTCCTCAGACATTACCAGCTACAATGGGCAATTCATTTAATCTCTTTGCCTCAATTTCTTCATCTGTAAAATGAAAATAATAATAGTTCCCAGGGTTGTTGTGAGGATTAAACGAGATATTTGTAAAGTATGTAGCACAGTGTCTGTCATGTAGTTGTTCAGTCATTCAGTCATGTCTAACTTCATGAGCCCATAGGCACCCCAGGCCCTTCTTTCCTCTCCTATCTCCCAGCGTCATGTCCATTGCTTCCATTACATCATCCATCCATCTTATCCTCTGCTGCCCCCTTCTTCTTTAATCTTTCCTAACATCACAGTTTTTTTTTTTCCAATTAGTCCCATCTTCTCATTATGTAGTCAAAGTATTTAAGCTTCAGTTTCGATATTTGACCCTCCACTGAATATTCTGAGTTCATTTCTTTACTTATTGACTGATTTGATCTCTTTGCTGTACATGTAGTAGGTACTATATTAATGCTAGTTATTATTATTCTATCTTTCTTAACCCCATGCAGCCCAAAAACTACAAATTTAGTTGTTTCTTCTTCTGTGTTTTATTACTTATAAAGTCCTCCTCTTCAATCTTGTGGCAACCACTTCACTTCAGACTTCTCTCCCAAGGCAAAATTATTATTCAAACCTGCCAACTGGTCTTTTTGCCTTTCATCTAATCCCTCTTCAATCTAGCTGCCTTCCTTAATGCTGCCAAGTAATCACCTTAATGACTCTGTCACCCTTCTACTAAAAAAAACCCTCTCCAATTACTGTATATTGCCTACCAATTAAAGTACAAAAATCTCAACCTGATGTTCACATTGTACAATGTGATTCCAGCCCACCTGTCCAGTCCATCACCTAAAAGGCATAGAAAGCCAAGCAGCCAAGGAAGTGTTGAGAGATATCTGGCTTTCAGTGGTGAAATGATCAAAAAAGACTCAATATTGTTATTGGAGAAAACTCTGTACAAGGAGTTCAGGAAACATCACAAACCTAACACAAAGGTATGATGTCAGAATGATAGGGGATTTGAACTATCTAAACATCCATCTGTTCTCACTCTGCCAAAAGCTTCATGTACCATTCATTCTGGAGACAGACTGTGCCTGCTGTCCAAGGCCAGCCGGGCTAAGTAGGTGACGCTCATTAGGAGAGCTGAATGATGAATTCTTTGGCCACAGCTAACTATGCGACTGCCAAAGGCAAATTAGTGAAAGGGATGCAGAGGCAGATTAGCGTCTCATCCATCTGGAATGATATTGGTTTTTTATTTGGGGGAGTTTAGGTTTTTTTGTCTTGTTTTTTTCCTAGAACTATGGTTTCGATTCCAGATAAGAACTTCCTCTATTAATGTAGATAAGCCTTGGTTAATAATAATGCAGATGAGCCTTGGGACACTGATTAAGTGAATGTCAGGATCACACAGCCAGTGTATGTCCAACTGGTTGGATTTGAACTCATGTCTTCCTAATCTCTACCCCAGGATGCCTTCCGAGGGGGAAGCTCTAAGGAATGGTGATCTCTGACTTTTCAAAGTCCCTTCCAAATAGGTGATCTTTGAAATTGAAAAACAAAGGTTATTGAGAGAGTTAGAGTCCATTCTAGTTGTCTAGAGGCAGTTGATAGGATGCCTGAAGTCAGGGAGATGAGAGTTAAATCCAGCGTTAGATATTGTGTTACCCTGGGCAAGTCACTTAACCTCTCTTCATTTAAATTCCCTCAACCATAAAATGGGGATAATAACTAACACCTATCTCACAGGGTTGTTGTGAAGATAAAATGAAAAATATTTGTAAAGTACTTAACAGTGCCAACCACATAGTAAGTGCTTAATAGGAATATAGGTGTCCCAGTCTCCTGGTTCTGTGTTTAGTTTGTCATACTAGTCGTTAACTTTTTTTATTAGTCATATCTTTACTAAAAAAATTTTTGGCATTTTATCTATTTGGAAGTCTTTTAAAACGAGTCAACATGATACAATAGCAAGAAATCTGGATTTGGAATTAAAATCAGATCCTGGTTTCAAATGCCAGTTCTGTTTTTCTTAATCTTGGTTACATGAATTTGCAAAGGTTAGCTTTCAGGGTGCTTGAATAGAAAAAAAATTACACAATTATTTCAATATAATTGGTTTCATATATAATCTTATATATTTTGTTATGTATTTTAAAATGTTATTCTAAGAAGGGTCCTTAGGCTTTACCAGACTGCCATCAGGGTCTACAATGCAAAACACACACACACACACACACACACACACACACACACACACACACACACCAAACCCTACATGTAAAAAATAGCCTTTTCCAATTTATTAAACAATGTCAGCTTGGGAAAAAATCCATGCCCTTCAAGAAAGTAAAAGGGGGGGAGAGAGAGGGAATAAACATTTATATAGATCCTACTGTGTGCCAAATATATTCCCAAATCTCTCCACACAGTCTGAAGCCCTGTAATTGTATTTGATCTTAGGTTTCTAGAAAACACCCACCAGTCCCAAAGTGCCCAGGCAGAAAGCTTCTTATTCCATCCAATTATCTTGATCACTCCCGCTTCCTTTCTCTGTTTTCCTTAATTGTGAGGGTGACTACAATGGTGAATGGCTTTGGAGGCCGGTATACTCCATTACTATGCAGCATTTCGAATACAAATACTATATGGGCTTTTTCCCTACTGAAGGAACAGACTGTCAGTTCTTTGCCCAATTGCTGCCCATTGAGTAGAATTGAACCATCTGTAGTGACATTCAAATCTCTTTTCCTGTAGTGTTTAAACTAATTGAAAACTTGTCAGTGTGTATAAAATGTATTCTCCTACCTTCTGGTCTACCTCGAATCTGCCAAGGCCCATTTCATCTACCATCACATCATCAGTTTTTTAGAACAAATGGTTCCTAGTGGAATTCCTCGTTTCTGTCTGAACTTAGTTGAGTCAATAATTTGTTGTATCCCTTCCGTTTTTAAAGAGTAAGTCCCTTCAAAACATTAAATAAGGATAATGATAATTATATAAAAGTTCTCTGAGGTTTGCAAAGTGCTTCAAAAACATCATCCCATTTTATTCTCACAATAACTCTGGGAAGTAGATTTTGCAGATGAGGAAGACAGAGATTAAGTGACTTGCCCAAGGTCACACAGCTAGTGTCTAAGGCTGAATTTTAGCTCAGCTCTTCTTGATTATAGGTCCACTGTGCCACCCACATGCTTGTGTGTTTAATCACTTTGGTTTTATCATTTTGTTTTTTTAACCACTCGTGTTTTTTAAATATTATTGCAATAGATAATGTCTCTTATTAAGCTAATGTTCGTCAGCACATTAGTAAAAAATACCTTCTTTTATACTTTACAACGTAATTTTTAAAAGTGCTTAGCCATCGTTATGGGTTTGCGGTGAATAAAGTTTTAATACTTCAGGCATCTTTGACTTCCTGACTGTGGGAGCTCCCTCCACCATGACAGATTGCAGCCCTACTTTGCTTTAAGAGTTGGCCTTTATAAATTACTGTGGCTGAAAAATTCATCATCCTGCACTCACGCTGGGAGTGACCCTCAGGACACTTAGCTGGACTGGCCTTTGGACAAAAAACATGCTGTCTGTTGGCAGGTTCATCCTCAAAATCTTTCCAACTTGGCAGGATATATTCTGCTGGTATAGCAGTCAATAACACAGGGTCACCTCCTCACTATGATGAGTAGAATTTGGGGAGGAATATCAAATAATAAAGCTATTTCAGAACTGTTTTTAAGTATATACAATTAACCTTGGGAATCATAAGAGAAACTAAGCATAATTGCATTTTCTCATAATACACAAGTCCCTTTTTGATGTACTAACCATCATTTTCAGAGATAGGAACTCCCCAGTTAAATAAGCATACCATTAGTATAAAAATGAGAAGTATTAATGTCAGTCTTCTGATCATTGATGGGCTTTTACATTTGATGGCCACTTTATGTATCAAGAAGCAACAAGGTATAATGGGAAGAGTTTGGAGTAAGCAGAAACCAGGATTCAGACACTGGCACTTACTAGCCACATGACTTTGGTTCAGTCACGTGAACTCTCTAAGCCCATTTCCTCATCTATAAAATGGAGATAATAATACCTGTAGTGCTTACCTCACAAGATTATTTGTAAAGCTCAAGCGAGATTAAAGCATGTGAAATATATAAATGCAGTTTATATACTTAAATAAAGTATATTTTTGTTGTTCAGTCATTTCAGTTCTATCTAACTCTTCATTACCCCATTTAGGATTTTCTTGGCAAAGATACTGGAGTAGTTTGCCATTTTCTTCTCCGTCTCATTTTAGAGATGAAGAAACTAAGACAAACAGGGTTAAGTGACTTGCCCAAGGTCACACAGCTAGGAAGTTTCTGAGGTTGGATTTGCCCTGGATCAGTCTTGGCTCTCTATCCTTGCTCCTCCTTGTATCTTATAATTAGCATCAACTCACACATAAGTTACTTCTGTGACTCAAAACTACTGCCCAAGTTTCCACAGTGTTAAATAGTTTAGGAAACAGTGGGAAAGCAAAAAACAAGATGGCTCTTTCAAGAATGACATAGAAAAGTCACATGGTTGTTAATTAATTACATTAAGTAATTAGGTTCTCTAAGGG
Source organism: Gymnobelideus leadbeateri (assembly GCA_011680675.1). Taxonomy (NCBI): domain Eukaryota; kingdom Metazoa; phylum Chordata; class Mammalia; order Diprotodontia; family Petauridae; genus Gymnobelideus; species Gymnobelideus leadbeateri. The sequence goes on along the minus strand of WOXC01009822.1, from coordinate 703,183 downwards.
CCTTGAAAGTCAGCTAGAGAGAGGCAGGGTAGATAGGAAGCAGGAATACCAGCTTTTGTAGAGTGTTGTAATCCAAGGGCCTTATGGCAACAGGGATACAGAGGAAGGAATGTGCAGAAGAAAATTCTATAATCTATTGGGTTATTACTAACAAAATCACCTTCATTGCAGATCTTTTCCCCCATTCTTTCAATCTTCTGGTACTCACTGAAGCCAGGCATTCCCCTGAAGATGTCGGACCTCTTGGCACGTTGTCTAAGGCTGACTGCTTCTTCTCTAACACCTCTTAATACAGGAGCAGGACGAGAAGTTGTACTAACCCACACCCACTCCCCACTAACACTTCCATACCCCCTCCTCTCTTGCCACCATCATTCAGAAATCACCCCCTCCTTTAAAGTTTACCCCTATCTAGTCTAGACCCTGGTGATTATCATCTATGGACCTCTGGGTCATTTTTCCTCCTCTTGGATAATTCACTGTCTCTGCCTTTTCTTCCATCCCAATATTTACCTCCTCTAATACCCTGGATAACAGGACCATAAATTTAGAGCAGAAAGAAGCCTCAAAGACCATCGAGTTGCCCCAGCTTTCCAGTTCCTCAGCATCCTCAACTCCCATGTGCTCTCTCCAGTATGCTTCAACCATGCATTGGAGTAATTACACAATAAACGATATAACTTCTTCATGCTTGATAGATTGTGCTGAATCCATTGCTCTTGATGAATTCATCAGAAGTGGAGAAGTACAGTGACCAAGCTCAGAGCCTTGGGGAAGGTCCATAATTAAGGAGTCAAAGAAACGATGGCTACCAATGGGGCCAGAGGAGTGTCACAGAACCCAAGGGAGGAGAAAGTTTCAAGAAGTAATAGTCAGGTAATTGTGTCAAATGCCAGGGTGGCCAGGTGTCTCAGTGAATAGAGCACTGGCCCTGGAGTCAGAAGGACCTAAGTTCAAATCTGGCCTCAGACACTTAACACTTACTAGCTCTGTGACCTTGGGCAAGTCACTTAACCCCAATTGCCCTGCCTTCCCCCCTCCAAAAAAAAAAAGGCAAAAAAAAATGTCAAATGCCCCAGAGATCAAACAGTATAAGAAGTGATTAAAAACAAAAAAGTCATTTACCCTCACCCAGTTTTTAGTCTTTCATGCTAGCTGGTCAAGAGTTTTCGGTCAAACTACTGGCCAAATTCTTCAATAGTTTGGAAAAATGTTTTGTAGTTGATATCAGTACCATTTGCAGATATTCCTCTAGCTTTCCTGCCTTTTTTTGTTAAACTGCTAAATCTCTAAGATTATAATATGTTTTGATGCTAATGAAGTAGAAAAATCCTAAAAGATTATAAAAGAATACTAACTTGTGCTTTCCCTCTGTAGCTAAGACATTTTAATGGGCTATGGGAAACAAATAATAATCAGGTGTTAATGAGCTGACTAGGATCAAAAGTTTGAAAAAAAAAGTAGTAGTCAAAAATCAAATGTGGATTGCGCTAATGAATTTATATTATAATAATACTACTCAGCATTGAGACTGCACTTTAATGTTTTCAAAGTGCCTTACAAATATTATCTCTTTTGATCCCTGGAACAATACTGTGAGAGTAGGTAAAATTATTATCCCTATTTCAGAGATAAGGCTGAGATACCAGGTAAATTACCCAGGGTCACACAGTCAGTAAATGTCTGAGGCAGGATTTGAACTCCAGTCTATTCTCTTTATTAGTCTAATTCTCTATCCACGATGCCACCCACCTGCCTCCAGATCTTTTTCACATAGGATCTCGAGTTAGAGATGATCTCAGAGGTCATCTAACCCCCTAATTTTATTCATGAAGAAACAGGCCAAATGATTTGCTCACAGTCACACAGGTAGGAAAAGTAGCAACGCTGGTAACCTAGGCTCTTTGAATTCAGTTCTAGCACAATGAATTATTGTCCAACTATGAAGCTCCCTGTCTATAATTGTGCCATTGATTACCTGAAACCAAGGTCAGGACTTTTCTTTTGTCTCTACTAAATTTTGTTTTATTAGATACAGTCCGTTGGAGGTCTTTTTTAGATTCTAACTAGTATCCAACATTTAATTATTCTTTCCAGTTCTCTCTCTCCTGAAAATTTGATAGATATATCACCCAGTTGATACTATTTTATCATTTTATGAAAAATTGATCAAAAGAAGCACAGGGCCAACCGCTGATCTCTCCTCAAGGACTCCTTTCATATGGTCAGCTAACCAATTACTGCTACTTTTTGGATATGGTTTTTCAATCTGTTCCAAATCTACTTAACCATATGGTCATCTAGACAAAATCCCTTCATTTTGTTCACAAGAATAAAATGAGCTTTTGTCCATTGCTTTGCTGACATCTAAGTATGTCATATCTGTGGCATTCCTCCAAACTACTAGTCTAATAAACCTGACAAAAAAAGACAAATTGAGTTTGTCTGGCATGATCTGTGCTTGAGGAACCCATACCAGCTCTTAGTGACTTTAGTTGTCTTTCTTTCTAAGTGTTCATAGACCACCTCCTTAATAAGAGTTCTAAAATTTGTCCAGGAATTTCCATTTCACGGTCTGGGGCACTAAAGACAGCCCTAGAACCAAAACATCAGTTCTATCCCCAGAAAAACTTCTCTACAACCTCCACTGCATCCCACCTCATGATGCATTATGCAGGACAATACCTGTTAAGGGGTGAGCTGACCATAGAAAGTCCATAAGACATAGTAAAGAGGAATCACTGACCTTAGCAACACTAGTAAGAACCAGGGCATAGATAAAAATGGGGCATAGATATATGATGACCACCCATTTCTTTGTCCCTAAGGAGACACTTTTGGTAAGTTTATATAACAAGGGAAGATTCTTAATCATCTTGCCAATAACTTTGACCAAAGAGAGAATTCAGGCAAAAAAAAACAGGGACCCTGGTGCCTATGATCCTGAACATCTTAGAGAGTCTTAATTTACCACGTTGCCAAGGCATGAACTTTCACTATTAGAATGGTTCAACATTCAAAGCTTTTTTTAATTAAATTATTTATTTTTAGTTTTCAACATTCAATTCCATAAGTTTTAAATTATCTCCCCCTCCCTCCCCAAGACAGCTTGTCATCTGATATGGGCTCTACACATACATTCCTATTAAGCATTCAAAGCTTTGATTTCAACTTTGCTCTCCTACAATTATCATAGCCTTCAAATTTCCAGTGTGCCTGATAATTTTTGAAAATTGCCTACCCATTCAGTACTCAGTCAGTCAATAAATAGTTATTAAGGGCCTACTCTGTGCCAGGAACTGTGGTAATAGTTAGAAATACCCCCTCCCCCCAAAAAAGACAAGAAGACTATGTTCTTTAGGAACTTATAGTCAAATGAGGGAGACAACATGAAAACACCTATGTACTAATGAGATATATAAAGGATAAATTAAAGGAAATCAATAGAGGGAAGGCACTAGCATTAAGAGAGATCAGGGGGTGGATAGGTGGTGCAGTGAGTAAGAGCACTGGTCCTGGAGTCGGTTTGACCCGGGATTGGATCCAGCCTCAGAAAATGAGCACCCACCCATAAATAATGACTGGCTGTGTAACCTTAAGCAAGTTACTTAACCCCAATCACTTAAAAAGAGAGAGAGAGAGAGAGAGATCAGGAAAGGCTTCTCATAAAAGATAGAATTTTAACTAGGACATGAAGGATATCATGGAGACAGGAGGCAGAGATAAGAAAGGAGAATATTCCAAGCATGTAGTGGGATGACATAGACAGATTTGCACTTTGAACTAGAGGGGGAAACAGATGTTAAAAGGTTGTCTCCTAATTGTTCTTCTCCCCACCTCCCCCTAGAAAAGGTCAAGCATGTCTTAGGTAAAATTTCCTAAACATCATTAGGTATGGGTTAGCTACTGGAAATGCACAGTTAATATAATATATTGTGCTTGTCTTCTCGGCAGTTAGGTGACAGTGGATAAGGTACAAGACCTGGATCTAGGAAGACCTGAGTTCAAATCTAGCCTCAGATAACTTAATAACTGTATGACCCTAGGCAAGTCATTTAACCTCTGTCTGCTTCAGTTTGTTCAGCTGTAAAATGAGGACAAAAATGCATCTAATTCACAGGGTTGTTGTGAAGATTAAATGAGTTTACATTTCAAACATGCTTAGCTCTGTGCCTGGCACACAGTAGACTTTTAATAAATGCTTATTCCCTTCTTGCCATTGTATAACTTGCAACTAATTTGCCAACAGAGCTGAGAATTTTTAAAGGAGTTTTGGGGTTTTTTTTTTTTTTTTTTTTTGCTTTTTGGAGGGGGGAAGGTAGGGCAGTTGGGATTAAGTGACTTGCCCAAGGTCACACAGCTAGTTAGTGTTAAGTGTCTAAGGGCAGATTTGAACTCAGGTCCTCCTGACTGCAGGGCTGGTGCTCTACTCACTGTGCCACCTAGCCACCCCTAAAGGAGTTTTAGTAAACTATGTAGTGGTATTCTATTCAACTATTCAGTGCTATGTAGTGGTAATACTTACTAGTTTTGTAACACTAGGGAAGTCACTTAACTATTCTAATTCTTGGTTTCCTCAATTATAAAATCATAAGATTGTTGTCTTCCTTCATCTGCCCTCCCTCCCTCCCTTCTTCTTTCCCTCCTCTTCTTCTTATCCCTCCTCTCTCTCCTCCCCCTCTGTCCATATAGGGAATGATAACCTTACTTGTGGGTGCTCTGTTCAAAGGAATATAAATTTTGATCACTGAAACCTCACCAGATATCTTGGGGTTTATTGGTTAGATTTTTTTTTCTCTTCCCTACTTATTTATTCTATCATCAAAAAAACTTGGGACAATCAACTCTTTTGCCCCGTGTAGTCTCATTTATGATTTCTTGAAACATAGCACTGGAAAACCAGATTTTTATAAAGCCCATTGGGTTTCAAATGGAGCTACCTGACCGTACCTTAAACCTAAATCACTCTGGCTCTTACTTTTTGGCTAATAATAAGTTCCCAGTTCAAGCCTCACTTGGTCAGTGTTTTCATTTTGATGGCTCAGAGTGAGTGTAAATAGCAATTGTTTCTGTTCTGACCAGAAATCCTGAGGGTCTTTCCCTCCCATATTGATTTTTTTTTGGAGTGGGTAAAAGAGATCATTTTTTGCCTCATTTCTTACCTATCCCTAAACACTAAATGGGTGTTACCTCAGAAAAACTGAGACCTGGGAAAGACTTAAGCTTAAAAAGGCCAAGGTCTCCACTGATCTGGGGCCATCTCCAGTCATCCTGATCTATACCTTGCCACTGGATCCAGATGACTCTGGAAGAAAGAGTGAGACTGGTGACTTTGCACAGCCCTGCCTCACTTAACTACAATTCACTTGCAAGACAAGATATCACCTTCCTGATGTCATTGGTTCTCTTCAAAAACAAAGGACAAACAAGAACAACAGGATTATTATAACAACAGTCTCTTCCAGAGCTCCTAGATGTAGCCTACCAAGAAGCCACCCAAAAATGAGTAACTTCTGTTTTAATTTTGAGTTCCCTACCATATGTGGTCACGTGTATCTTCCTTATCTTACTTGGGCAACTATATTATATATCTTGTCCCAAATCCCTCTTTCTTCTCCTTTTCCCCAGTTCCTAACCCTGAAATGAGAGCTGAATTCATCCTTGAGACTACCTTCCAAATTCTGATCTCACTTAAGCCCACTTGCTTCCCATATCTTTTATAACTTCCCACATTTATACAAATGCATAAATATTCCAAATATTCCAATATTCCAAAAGGAATGATCTTCCCCAGTTGCATTAGTGTCAACAATAAACTTTGAACAAACTACCTGCTAACCAGAATAGTCTTTTACATGCCATAATATTATCCACAAATTGTCAGTAGAATAACTGTAACACTTTGAGGTAGCTATAAGAGGAGTGGAATAAATTTCATAAATTTGTAGATTCATTAAAGTTGATTCAAGTGCTACAAGCCTTATAGCAAGACATCTATAATATAAGGAACTTCAGCAATCACCTTATTCTAATACTTTCACTTTATAGGTGAGAAAAAGAAGGGAAGGAAAGTAACTTACCCAGGATCACACAGCTAATTTGTGGCAGAATGCTTAGGAACCAGTTCTCTAAACTTAACATCCCTCTTGTAATCTTGTTTACACTACAAATTGGTTTAGTAAAACCTTTTTTGTAGGTAGAATAAAGATAAACTTGGACCCAGTTCCAGTTCAGATTATTACCTTCCAAATAAAGGCAAAGTCCAAGTTGATGAGATTTTACTATATTTAAAATTAAGAGGATTAAAAAATATAATGGCTAAAAATTAATCCAGAAACCCACACTAATTGAACTTTTTGCAAGTTCTAAAATTCATTGGGTAACAATAAGACAAAATTCATTAATTACACTTTAAAAAAAATTCAAAACTGAGTTAGCCAAAGGGCTTCATGATTCCCTAATTGTGCACATGTGGCTTAGTTGTAAGGCTTAAATAAATTAAAGTTATTAAGCTCACAAAGAATCTATTCAGAGGAGGCTATCCATTCTCATTCATATCATTTCTCACTATTGTGTGTATAATTAAAACCCCTTTAAAATTGGATGCATAACACAATCAATGGTAAATTTCCATGACTCATAGGTTGCATCAAAATGCAAGTATTAAGAATGTCTTAGGTGAGCTTTGCTAATTATCAGTAGGTATGGGTTAGCCCCTTAAAATGTGCAATTGCTATTATCTAACATGCATTCCTTCTCATATAATTGCAACAAAAATGCCTACAGGGTTATACAATTTAAAAAGAAAACTTTAAAAGTAGCAACAATGAGTCAGTGTTGGGTAGAGGATATGGACTGGACAGTGTCAGCGAGAACTATGCTCAAATTCTGCTTCTTCACTTACTAGATATGTCACCCAAGGCAAGTCACTTAACTATGCTGAATTTGAGTTTCCTCATCTATAAATTCAAAAGATTATGAGGGGATTTTTTTGTAACAAGTGAGATAATATATACAAAATGCTTAGCAAACATTAAAGTACCATATAAATATGAATCATTATCATGATTTTTACTGGAGACATAGGTCCTAAATTCCAATCAAACTTTGTGTTCTTAGTTATGTTCACATCATTTCACTTCTGTGCATTATCTGCAAAATGAGGAGAATGGACTGGATGAAATATTGGACTGAATGATCTCAAAAGTCCCTTCCAGTTCTTGGTCCTGTTCAGTCAATTATTCAACAAATATTTCTTTAGAGGCTACAATATGCAAGACACTGGACACTGTCAAGGTCTACTTGCTGAATCTCATGACCTAAATAAACATGTCCTAATGTGAAATTTTAACATTAAAATAATAGCACAAATTCTGATCTCACTGAACAGTCACAATGATTTTTCTTTGCTAAGGTCTTTTTCTTTCTACTCATTGCTTCTGGTTTAATCCTAGCTTGGGAGGTAGGAACAAATGGGAATAAATGGGAAAGGTTTCCTCTCATTTTAAACCACAAAGACAGCTTTTTTTGTCACACAATGAGTTGTACTCAGGTTCTCTATTGGTGATATTTGACATTAAAAATAAACTTTTTTCCTTCTAAGTTTCCATTCTATTTATTCATATCCTATTCTGGAACAGAAATGGACCACCACGATATCAATGCTGGCTAATAATTATTTGTCTTCCATTTGCACCACAAGGTGTAAATTTGTTAAGTGAAAAGGCAGCTCTGACAGTTAATCTCCATGCGTGTCAAAAGGCTGAGTTTACTGCACTGGATAATTTCCCCAGAGAATGGTTCTGGCTCCTGTTTGGAAGGAGGAAATAAAAGAGCTTAGGGTCAAAGAGAACAGGTTTATATGATGACTTAGGAGCAAAACTGTAGAATTCGATGAAGATTACTTTCCATCCATAACTTTTTGACCATAATTTGGTTGTCAATGACATTTTCCTGCATGTGTATTTAATGACAGCAGCAACTAGCATTTATGTGGTTGGTTCTCTGAGGTTTCCAAAGTCCTCTACATATTATCTTATTTGAGACTGTGAGGACCGCAACCCTTTGAGGTAGGTGCTATTATTATCCTCATTTTACAGATAAAAAACAAAAGCTCAAAAACCTCATAATATCACATAGCTAGTAAAAGTCTGAGACAAGATTTAAACTCAGATTTTCCTGACTCCAACTCTAACACTTCAACCACTATGCCACCTAGCAGTCTCATTTTAGGTAAATCAAAGAAAAAATTCCCTGAACTTGGAGGGTTCAGGAAAGTAATGTGGTATTTGCCCTTGTATATAATTTTACCAAAATATTGTGGCACTAAGAAATATCTAGGGGGCACAGTGAATAGAGCACCCACCCTGGAGTCAGGAGGACATGAGTTCAAGCCTTAACACATAGTAGTGATTCTCTAGTGCCATCAGCTTGAGTACCCACTGGTATACTTAGGTCCAAGATTATCATATAAGAATCATAATAGCAAATCTTAAGAAAATTTTAGAAATGAGTACTTATTCTCTAAATTGTCCAGTAAGAACAGTTGGTACAAAACATCCCTCCAAAAGTCTGTAATATCCTCACTCTACAATACATACAAAGGCCAAGGGGAAATAGGCTTGAGCTTAGGGAGGATGTTTAGAAAAATGGTAGCACGGATCCTAGTTGCTGAAAGCCCTTTTTGCCTATTGCTATGGTGCTCAAGAAGTTCTCAAAGGCCTTCTTGGCCTGCAGAGAAGGCTTCAGATTATTTCTAATTTGCTCAATTCCAATTATATTCCAATTTTCCAGGGTCTTTGAAGGAAATAAAATGGTTGGTGTCACTTTTTCTGGAGAAAAGGCAAAAGTGAATTAATTTATCCACAGGTACAAGTTCAGGCTAGAAAACTTCAAAAACATATGGAATGGATTCTAATCATCCACAAAAAAGAAGAAAAAAAGTTGATGGCATCCTGCCTTGCTTTGCTTCATGGCAAACATAGCCTATCAGTCACGGCATTTTCACTTTCACAATTCCTGAGAGAAGAGAAAATGGATTTAGCTTGGGGAGCCAAACCCCATACCAATGTGCCATGTTTGGTGGTGCAGCTCCAGTGCCCTTCTATTTGAGGTTAATTTTCTCATATGGGAGGGAGATCCACATTCACAGTTCATTCTGTTCAGCCTTTTCCACTTAGCAGAAAACTCCATTTTTAACATGAGAAACTTGAGTATAAGGAGCAACTGAAACTGAACTGAGCCTAACTTAAAATATGACTTTTGACAGATAATGAAAAGTTATCTCTGGTTACTTTTATTTATTTGTATGAAAGAACTGCAACTGCTGACTTCTTCAAAATGATGATATCCACATAACCTGATCTAATGTTTCAAGTCACCCTCTATAGAGGTCTCCAATTATGTTCAAAACCTTTTGTTGGGAACATTATAACCTAGAATTGTACTGCAAACGTGGCATGTGGAAATCCTGAGGATCCTACAAAAATAATAATAATATCATTCTTGGGATGGATAGGTGGTACAGTGAATAGAACACTGGCCCTGGAGTCAGGAGGATCTGAGTTCAAATCTGGCCTCAGATACTTAATACAAAAACCGTGTGACCTTGGGCAAGTCACTTAACCCCAAATGCCCAGCCTTTTCTCCCTCAAAAAGCAATAATAATAATAATAATAGAATTCTTATAGCATTTTAAAGGTTTGCAAAGCACTTTGCTGATGTCACATCATTTAATCCTCACGACCCTTTCTGATTTTACAGATAAGGAAAGTGGGTCTGAGCCATAGAAAGTGACTTACCTAGAACCACAGTTAGCAAATGTCTGAGATAAGGTTAGACCTCAGGCCTTCCTGATGCCAAGTCCAACATGTTAGCCAATGTACTACTAAGTCACCTACCATGTTATACAATGTAATGGGCACAATTGAAATCTCTGGAATTCAATGCTAGAGCAGAGAAGAGTGATGTATCACAATTCAGCATCAGTAAGTTAACCTGAAGAATATGCTCTTTGCCCATAGAACTCTATAATCAAGATATTTTCCTAATTCTTTGCCTGGAAAAAGTATCTTTTAATAGTAATAGTAGCTAAAAATCTGCATAATGCTTTAAGGTTTGCAAAGTGCTTTATAGGTTTTCTTTTTTCATTCTCACAACAACCCTGTGAAATAAGCACTGTAATTTTCTCTCTTTTACCAATGAAGAAACTGAAGCTGAGAAAGAACTACTGATTTGCCTAGGGTTTCTTTCTTTTTTTTTCTTTTTGGAGGTGGGAAGGCAGGTCAGTTGGGGTTAAGTGACTTGCCCAAGGTCACACAGCTAGTAAGTGTTAAGTGTCTGAGGCCAAATTTGAACTCAGGTCCTCCTGACTCCAGGGCTGGTGCTCTATTCACTGCACCAACTAGCCGCCCCTTGCCTAGGACTTCATAAGTACAAGGTGAGATTAGAACTCAGGTCTTCTTGGTACCAAGTTCAATAGCACACCCTATTAAGTAACTGATATGTTTTAATTCTACCACCACCACCCCAACTCACAAAGCAAAGATGCAGAAATAACTACATCAATATCTCATATAACTAGTGTTTGAATGGAAACATGTCACAGGATAAACTATTGACTTGTCTCTCTGTTTGGTTTTGCCTTTTCCTCTTTTGTAGTCACCTACTGCCAAGGACAAGGATGAACAAAATCTAACGGTAGGAAGCAATCAATGCCTGTGTTTATATCTGCACGTCTTCCTACAGAGAATGGGGAGTTGGGGTGGGGATAAGAGTGGGAGGAAAGAGGGAATTGATGGGTATGACAAATTATCCCTACCTTTGGATATGTAGAAGTTTTAATCTGCTAGTGGGTTTTCATAAGATGCTCTACAATTAGAGATAATTGCATTCCAACATAAACTGACAAATTATTCATGCTACTAGGCTTCAAAAAAAGTTGTCATCTTCACTTTTGTTTGGCATGAATTTTCTTGGAAATTGAAATAACAAAATACTTCCTAAACAAGTCCCAGGAGTGCAGTGCTGGTATTTAGAGACTGTTAGGGGATCTGTTCCTTCTATTTGATACATAAGGAAGCAATCTGCTTCCCACCTTTCAGGATCTGCAATCATTTTTTGAATAGGCAAATTTTTACTGATTAGAAGAGAAACATTATTGGAAGGAATCTATTCAGTGCTACTTACATGATTCCTGCTCAGAACAAGCTCTATATCCATATATATCTATATATATGTAGATATATGGATATATACATATATGTAGATATATATGTATATATCTACATATATACAGATATATATGTAGATATACATATATGGATATATAAATATCAATATGCACAGATCTAGATACATATACATATGTAGATATAGATAAGCATTGAGAGAACAATTCTGTATAAGAAAGCTCTGCTTATGTCCCTCTAGTTAACTTTATTTTGTTAGTTCTTGATCTGTTTCTGACAAATGTTCTGCCAAAAATACTCTTTCCAGACCTAATCCAACTAGCAAGCAACTCTTTATAAAGAGATATGTATATTATAGGTACTGAGAGAGAAGATCTTCACATTTATTTTAACAATAGACAACAATTACACTTCGACACAATTCACCATTCCCTTCCTCAAACCTGGAAACTACCTTCATTTTTTTAAAAAACAAATATCCAACAAAACCAGATAACACAAGAAAAGACTTAGAGTTTTGAAGGGAAAGGAATCAGTGTAGAGATGGATGCCTGTATGTGACACCTTCTATTTTGTCCTGGTATGTTCAAAATACTTGTTTTCACTTGATAATTCACTACTAAGAAACCTCTTTCCTCTCTAGCTCATGAAATCTGGAAATGTTATTTCCAGCAATATAGTCATTACTACAAAATTCCACTACATAAAGTGTTTGGATGCCCTGTGGAGTTTGATATAATGACATTTTGTATAAGTCAACCTACATAAGGGCTTCACGTAGAGTGTGGGGAAGCTTGGAGAAAGTGCTTTATTTTAACCTGACAACAGTTGCATCAAACTTTTCTTCCAAAAGTCAGATAAAAGTGTAAGTTCCTACTTTGTCTTGGATTTTTATCTGTATAAATTTGACCTGCCTACCTTCCTTTCTCATTTATTACAATAATCCCTGCAATGTCGAAGGGATTGTTGCTGTATAGTACAAAAAGGCACCAAAAAGGTAGGCGAAGAGTATGGTACAGAGAATGAGACTTTTTTAAGGGCTTAGTAAGAAAAAATTTTGTAATTTTTATTTTTAAAGAGAAAGAAAACTAATTTGGAATGCTATTTCTTTAATTCTTCATGGAATCTAGATGATTTTTTTTGTCCTGAATTGCTTTTCCCAACCCCTCTTAATTCTAATTCTTTCCCTCTGTTAACTGTTTCCTATTTATCCTGTACATAGTGTGTTTATACATATGTATTTGTTTGCTGTCTCCTCATTAGATTGTAAGCTCCTTGAGGGCAGGATATGTCTTTTCCCTCTCTGTGCATCCCCAGTGCTAAGCACAGTGCCTGGTACAGTGCAGTCATTTAAAAAATGTTTTTTGACTGACTATTAAGTAATATTATTTAGTAAAACTATCATAAATCTGTGGCTCTAACAGACCTTAGAGGTCATCAAATTCAGAGTTTTCATTTATAGATGAGAAAACTGAGGCTTAGTGAGGTAAGAGACTTGCCCACCACCGCATAAGTAATTAAGTATTTGAGGCAATTTTTGAACCTACAACCTGTGGCTCCAGAGCCAGTATTCTCTCCATGGTCCCACACTTTCTGGCTTTGGTTTAATATCCTTGAAAATAGCCCCTACCGGATATGTGGCAGGCACTTTTTTAAGTTCCTTGTGCATACAAGTACCAAGAATGAAAGTCTCTGCCCTCAGAGAACTTACATTCAATTGAAGCAGAAAACAAGTAAAAATATAAATAGAATCAAAATAAGCATTTTTAAAAAGGTAATTTTGGAGAAGAGCTGGTAGCTTAGCAAATCAAGAAAGGCCTCATGTACTAAGGGACTCTTGAACTGAGTTTTGAAGAAAAATTAGGATTCAGCAGAAATTCTCTGAACATTCACTATAGCTTAACATCCTTAGGCTGGTGTTTCCAACATAAGGGGAAGTCCTTCCAATTGGATATTGGAAATCACTTTGAGAATATTTGGAAAAAGAGCATATGGACATGTGGTAGAGACAAATGACAACCAGTCCAATCCAGCAACCAATCAATAAACATTAAGTTCCTCCTGTGTAGCAGGCAGAGATCAGAGGACTAGATTAGAAGTGATAACTAGTTTAGAAGTAGTATAGTTAGTGGCCTTAGCAGTTTAGATTGCTGGAACTGGAGTTAGAAAGACTTGGTTCAAATCCTACCTCAGACATGCATAGAGTGTGTGACCCCAGACAGCTAGTGAACAGAACACTAGGTCTAGAGTCAGGAAGACCCAAATTCAAATGTGGCTTCAAACACTTGCTAGCTGTGTGACTCTGGGCAAGTCAAACAGAGATTACCTCTATTTGCCTCAGTTTCCTGAATTGTAAAAGTGGGGATGATAGCAGAGCCTACCTCACAGTGTTTTGTGAGGTTCAAATGAGATAATATTTTTCAAAGAGCTTTGCACAGTGCTTGGCATATAACAGGCACTATATAAATGCATATTCCCTTCTCTTCCTTCCTTTTTTCCTTCTCTGCCCTCAGTTTCCCCATCTATATATAACTGGACTTAATGACATTTAAAGTCCCTTCTGCCCCTAAATCTGCTAATCATTTGCTGATTTTTTTCATAGAGATGAAATACATCATATTACAGCTGCTTTCCTTCTGTTGACTAGATCCTTTCCTTGTCTCTCTGTTCAGACTAAGCCACGGCTCCAGCGAGGTGGTAGCTCTGCTTCTCTGCATAATAGTCTGATGAGGAACAGCATCTTCCAGCTCATGATTCATACCCTTGACCCACTTGCTGAAGGTAAATACCAAGATTGTTTTTTTTTTAAGTTTCCATAGCACTAAACAAACAATAAAATTCATCTTTTCACAAAATTCTTATTCATGCTTATGTTGCTGTATCATATCATGGTATCCTAGTCTGGTCTTGCCCAGGGGACCCTCTAGCTCCCTTTCTGTTTGAAAGCTATTCCTTTGGTCTTTGAGTGATCCTCCCCCCACCCCCATCACCACCTTGTATTATTAGGAGTAATAGTAATAATTGTGGACAATGTGCTAACTTACTCTCCTGCCCCTTGTCTTAAACAAAGTTTGCCTTGACACAAAGAGGGCAAGGCTGAACATTCCCTGTTTCTTCTTTCTGAGGTTTCCAAAGGAAGTTACGTGTAAATAAAAATCTACTCTGTGCTTTGTAATTTTGATGGATCTGTGATTTTCAGCAGTGTGGGGTCACTCTCCCCCACCTATGTAGATCACAATCCCTCTATGGTAAGACTCTTTTTTATTACATTGGGGCCATTTTTAGTCCTTACTTTTTAAAAGAAAGAAGACTAATCTGGAATATTTATCCCCTTGATTCCCATTGGAATTTAGAAGACTTCTCTTCCTATGTGAATCTTTCTTCATATCCTCTGTAGAAAGTACAACCTGTCGGAGGCTTTTCTCTTGTTCTTTTAATATCTTGGGGACACTGACATTGTGCTTACAGATATGTGTATGCCAGTGCCCTTGTGATCTCATCAATGTCAGAATTTTCTCCATCAGTGCAGATCATAACTCACCCATGCCATCCGGTAATGATACTTGAACATATATCCGTCACATCAAGAAAAAATGTGAACACAGAGCTCAAAACAAAAAGTGAGACCTCATGTTTTCTAGATGGATGTGATGAATTATTAAATAGTGAATAATATTCAGCATAAGATGCTATGATTGTCTTGGTAATAACTACTTCTAGAAGGGAGGTTGAGAAAACACTCTGAGAGGGTTTAACTGCTTAGGGTCAGAAGGAAAAGAGGTCACCTTGGTCAACTATCCCATTTTACAGGTATGGAAATAGTCTGGAGAAATTAAGAGATTAAGTGACTTGCCCAATAATAACTAATCAAATTATTAGCTATTTAACAATTAGCTAATTATTAATTTATAATAATGACTTGCATTTCGATAGCACTTTAAGGTTGCCAAGTGCTTTACAAATAGGATCTCATTTGCTCCACACAATGACTTTGAGAAGTAGGCACTATTATTAGAGAAGTAGGCACTATTATTATCTGCACTTCATAGATGTGGAAACTGAGGTGGACAGAGATTAAGAAACCAGCCCAGACTCACACAGTTAATAAGTGTCTGAGGCCAGACTGGATCTTAGGGACTCCTGACGCAATATCTACATTATGCGCTGCACCACCTAGCGATGCACCACCCCTGCACTGGCTCCCCCTAAAGAATTTTGTCATAGGTCATAGGCCCATAAATCTCAAGCTAAAAGGGACCTGAGTCCATGGAGTCCAACATCTTCATTTTACCTTTAAGGGAAATTTGGCCCAGGAAGAAGAAATGACTTGCCCCAGATGCCACAGATAATAGTAAGTGTCAGAGGCAGAATTTGAATTCAAGTCCCCTGACTCTCTTTCTTCTATACCATACAACCTTTCTCAGTTTCTCAGATACTAGCAGGACAATGGGGGGGAAATGAAGAACAGCTTGATTCACCCCTTGGGTTCTATTACAAACAAAGTTGTGAAGAACTCTTTTTGAGTATTAGGGCATTGACTGGAACTCTCCCTTCTCTTCCCATTTACCCTCAAAAAAGGCCAGGCTTTTGCTACCTTTGTTTTCTTCCTGTTGTTCCCAAAATCCATTCTTGAGATAACAAGGCAAGATGTTAATGTATGCCCAGTTTAAATAGCATCTGTAATGCCATTCTGCAAATCTCTGCCAATGTGGCTTCAAAGATCTAAATTTCTCTGTGGATTGTTGGCTTGTTTGGAGACAAAGCAGGACCTAAATCGGAGATATTTGTGACTCAGGGTTGGCCCATTAATGCTTTTCCAGAAACACCTGGTGCTTGTTTGAGCCATGCTGTAATTAAACTGTTTATCCCTGCTGCAGTGAGATGTGCCTTTGGAAGCCATGCTGCTGCTTTCAAGGTTAAACCTCTTTCCCTAAAGATGTGAAGGGCTCCAGTGGTCTGAATCACGGAGAATGCTGGGAGCCATAATCATTTCAGGACTTGAGTGATTAGAAAATATGTAAAGCACTTTAATATTTTTAAATTGCTCTATAGCACAGTTGGCAAGGAAACAGATTGTTCTGTTATTTTTCTCTGAACTGCAATCATTTTTCATTCTCCCCCAAAATAAATACTCAAGCCCACACCTCTCAAAAATAGGAATCTATTTTTTGGTTACAGTCTAATCACTTGAGTTCACACTCCCCAGCAGGGGGGGAAAGTTTCCTTTTAACAGGGCCTACCATGCTAGTTGCTTTACTAAGTCTTTGTAAAAGTTTATAGCTTTCTGTGTGTGTGTGTCTGTCTGTCTGTCTCTGTCTCTGTCTCTGTGTGTGTGTGTCTCTGTGTGTCTCTCTGTTTCTCTCTCTTTGTCTCTCTCTCTCTGTGTCTCTGTCTCTCTCTGTCTCTCTCTTGTCTCTCTTTGTTTCTCTGTCTCCATCTCTGTCGTTGTCTATGTGTGTGTGTCTGTCTGTCTCTGTGTGTTTCTGTGTCTGTCTGTCTCTCTGTGTGTCTGTCTGCCCCTCTCTCTCTTTCTCTCTCTCTCTTTCACACACACACACACACACACACACACACACACACACACCTGTTACTTTAAAGTACTACTCATAAATTGCCATGACTTGCACTTCTTTCAAAAATATATTGTTTCAGTGTGACATATTGATTCAACTTTTAACCCTAATCATACGGTCTGATTTCCTTTGACAGCATATCGTGGCACTACAAATTTGTAGAACATTGACATCACCCATAAATAAGAAAGATATTAATGTTTTTTTAAATTTTAAAGAAAGAGCAGGGGAAGTTTAATCTAGAGGGGAGATGACTCAGAGGGGACATAATAACTGTCTTCACATATCTGAAGGGTTGACATTCAGGAAAGCGGTTTTTTTCCTTCAAAAAAGAACTTTTTAGGGGCCCCACGGGGCAAAAGTGAGAGCCATGGGTATAAATTGCCAAGAATTAAGCTAAGGGAATGTTGGCCTAGGGAAGGTGTCAGTAGATAGTCTCTAACAATTAGATTTGTCCAGAAGAAGAATGGGTTTTCTCAGAAGTTGGTATGTTTTTCAATAATGGAAGTCTTCAAAGAAAGCCTGAACAATCACTTGTCAGGGGTATTAAAGAAGAGACCTTTGTTCAGGTGGGTCAAGATAGTCTTTCAGGTTACTTCTGACTGTGAAACTCTGATTCTTTTTTTTTCAAATGCTTTATTAACTTCTGGTTTACATCATTCATTTCTGCCAGATTTTGAGTTACAATTTTTTTCCCATTTTCCCCTACCCACCACCCCAGAATAGCAGTCCCACAGGATATCCCCTCACCCCATCTGCTCTCTCCCCTATCTTCTCCCATACCCCCTTTTTCAGTAGGGCAAGGTGAATCTCTGTGCCCCAATGCCTTAATAATAGTATTTATATATTTTTAAACATTTGATTTTAAAACTTTGAATTCCAGATACATTCCTTTTCTCCCTTGTCACCCACCCTTCCTGGGAAGATATGCAATTCAGTATATGTTGTACATGTGTAGCTATGCAAAACATTACCATAGTAGATATATTGTAAAAGACTGACTATATTTCCCTCCCTCTTATCCCACCTCCCACTTGGTCTATTCCCTACTTTTATCCTGTCCCTTTTCACAAGTGGGTGCTTCCAACTTCCCTCCCATCCTCTCTTCCATCATACCCCCTCTCATTTCCTTCCCCCCTACTCTCCTGTAGGATGAGATATGCTATTTAGTATGTATGCCATTCTCTCCCTGAGCCAAATTCAATGAGAATAAGGTTTTGCCTTTTTGCCTTCCTGTTCTTCCCCTCCCTTGTAACCATTTTCCCTTGCCTCTTCTATATGCAATAGTTTACCCCATTCTGTCTCTCCCCATCTCCTCTCGTTATATTCCTCTCTCACCTCTTAGTTTCACCTTTTAGGCATCATCCCTTCCTATTAAATTTGACCTGTGCCCTCTATCCATGTATTCCTGCAAACATATATACACACATTCGCATATGTATTCATATGCCCATATACCCTTCTTCAACTATTTTCATACTGAGAAATGTTTCATCAGTTACAATTATCACTTTTCCATGGAGAAATATAAATAGTTCAACTTTGATAAGTTCATAATGATTTCTTTTCCCTGTTTACCTTCTCAAGCATCTCTTGCTTCTTGAATCTGAATGTCAATTTTTCTACTCAACTCTGGTTTTTTCATCAAGAATGCTTGAAAGTCCTCTATTCCACTGAATGACCATATTTTCCCCTGAAACATGATACTCAGTTTTGCTGGGCTGAAACTCTGATTCTTTATCTCACATGATGATGTCTTGTGAGTTAAATTTAAAGTGAACCTGAAAGAAAGAAAGAAATATAGATCTCCTTGCATCTTCTTGTGTCTAATTTTTCAGTCCTAGAAACCTTTGGCAGCTCTTTACTGAAACCTACAACTGGTTTATAGACCGTCACCTAAATGAGCAAGTACAGATTATGAGTCAAGCAACTACAGTAGTATCCCTTTAGGAAAGAGCTAGTGAGTTCTATGAGTAGCTTTAAAACTCTAACCCAATGTACTATAGCTTGGGTAGATTGAGTCTACCACTCCTACTGAAACTGGCAGGCTAGATCCCCAGAAAGCAATTGCTATTTCTCTCCTTCAGGGTTTAGGGAACTTTAACCCATGGTGGGTCAAAGCCCACTGAGGTGCTAAGATATGTTTTTCTAATGCTATAGCTCATGTGCCCACAATGGTGTTCTCCCTCCCTCCATCTATCCCCACTCTATGATTAATCAATTGATATCAATTAATCAGTCAGACATAATTATCTTTTAGAAAGAGATATTTAATAAGTAGTATGTTACTATGCCACCTTTTTACTATAAAATTTGGTACAAAACATGCCCACAAGAGAATGACTCATTTCACCAGTGTTTATACAGTCCAGGGGAAAGTGAGCTTAAGCTTAGAAAGCACATGGGACAATAGGTAACATACAGCTTCCACTTGGTAAGGTCCATTCCCTCCACTTGCAAGTTCTCCTTAGGTACTGTCCAGTTTTTCTCATGGGCTCCTCAAACAGTTTTAGAGCTGCTTTTCCTCAGTGCATTTATTTTGTCCAGAGCTCCTGGCACAAACACTACCACCATTCACTGCTAGCACACCAATGAAAAAATCCAAAACCTCTTACCCTTCAAAGTTCACAAGATCTACCTCTGATCAAGGGAGGAAACAGTCTCTGCTCCTCACCCCTGTCCTAGTGATTCTTCTTAGGGGCTTGATCAGAACTACCCTCTCCCTGCTCACCACTGAAATCTCTTGAATTCTGTGCTGATTTGCTATTTTGTACAAAACCCAAAGGATGTGACCAAGTTTCTTCAACCAATACCACAGACTTCCTATAGATAATCACTCCATTTCATCTAATGGCTTACTAGGACCTCTTGTCTTGATTAATTGATTGATGCAATAGAGGTATTATCACATCATTAAATTCATTATTTTTAAATACAGTGGTGTTTGATTGACTCAATTGATCCTTACCTTACAGTACTCTCAGTAATTTCACACTATTGGTGGGTAGAGTAGATGATGATGATGATGATGGTAGTGGTGGGGGGGGGGATGGTAGTGATGATGATGATAATTCCTTTCAGTTAAGGTTCAGCAGAGATTTATCCAAGCACTTTGCAAAATTCTTCGAAGTTGCAGGATTCTGAATTGTACTTACCTACTTAGGAAAAAGAGAAAACTCAATCTGGGCAACCCACAAAAGTCTTCAAAGTTGCAGAATTCTGAGCCTACTTTGGAAAAAGAGACAAACCAGTCTCCCTTACATTCTTATAAATGGTTGAGGTATGAATCGTGGACTCCGTGTAATGCTTTCTTTTTGTCTTTGAAAGGATGTTGCTAAATGCCCTAGAAAGAATGTCTTTTATACCACGATAAAAATATAATATCCACAGACAAATAATTCCCCAATTCTTTTTAATACAAGAATTTTCTTTATAATTTAACAACTTTAGAGACCTCATTTTAGTTTGAAATGTAATTTTGATACCAATTTTCAACTTCACTTTAAACCTCAAAGCACCACATCATTAGAGAATATTCCTTTTTCCCCCATGGCATAGAATATGGAACAAATGTGACCCCGCAAAATGCCCTTCCAATTTCTACTTTTTTAACTACTCATATTTATTCATTGTCCCTTAACTTGACTGCTACCAAGTTCTTAAGGTTGTTCATAGAAACCATGAAAGGATTCCTGGAGAATAATATTCTAATTATTTAGTAACAGTTTCAAATAGCATAGAAAGTAAAGGAAGCATTTAAGGTAATAAATCTTCCTTTAACTTAAGCTAAGATGGGACAAATAATTTGGGGGCTTGCATGAGCGCACACCCACACACACATATGTTCCTCGACTCCCACCAGATGAGAAGGGATGTCAGCCAATATGGATTCTCCAAGGAGTAGTTTTTCTCCCTTGTCAGTCTGCCCACCTGACCCACTCAAGTTTATCAGTTGTAGTGTTTTCAAGGTCAAAATATATAGGAAGTGAATAATCAATCAATTAACAAATATCTGTTAAGTATTTGTTAAGCCAATGAGCCAGGAGCTGTGCTAAACTCTGGAGATACAAAAACAAATAACAAAATAATTCCTACTACCAAGGAGCTTACATATGTAAAAAGATATAGGAGATAGAGAGAGAGAGATAAATATACACACACATACACACATATATGTATATATGTATACATATAAATATGCATGTGTGTGTGTGTATATATATATATATATATATAATACATACTGCAGAATAAATACAAAGTAAATCATGAGCCACAACCTCTCTCTGTCTCTCTTTCCTCATCTATAATAATAGCACATACCTTACAGAATTGTGAAGATAAAATAAGCTAATATTTACTTTGAAAGTGCTATATAAAAGCTAGCTGTCATCATTATTATTAAGTACAAAGGCAAGAAAGAGAGAGAGAGAGAGAGAGAGAGAGAGAGAGAGAGAGAGAGAGAGAGAGAGAGAGAAAGAGAAACTACAATTTGAGAGGATCATGAATGGCATAGTGGATCAATTGGTTCTTGACCTGCATCTTGAAAAAAGTGAGGGATTCTTTAAAGCAAGGCTGAAGAGGGAGTACATTCCAGGCTTGAGCAATATCGAGTACAAAGACAGAAAGATGGAAGAAGGAATGCTTTGTGTGAAGAACAAAGAGGTCAGTTTTCCTGGATCACAGACCATGGGAAGAGAAGTAGTAATGAAGCTGGAAAGAGTGTTTGGGGCCAGGTTGTAAAGGGTTTCAAAATCAGAGCTTACAGTTTATCCTAGAAATGATAGGGAACCACTATATTTTGTTGAGGAAGGGAGTAATACAATCAGATGTGCCTTTAAGTAAAATCACTTTGGTAGCAATGGGGAAGATGGTCTAAAATCAGTCAATAATCAGTCAATTAACATTTATTAAGTTCCTACTATATATCAGGCATTGTGCTAAGTGCTGGGGATACAAGAAGAAGCAAAAGATAGAATCAGCCTTCAAAGAGGTTACAGTCTAGTGGGAGAGAAAACAAGCAAACAAATTTGTACAAACAAGCTATATACGGGATAAATAGGAAATAATTAACAAAAAAAAGTTACTAGAATTAAGAGGGATTTGGGAAAAGTTTCCTCTAGAAGATGGGGTTTTAGTTAGGACTTTAAAAAAATCAGGGAAACCATGAGGAAGAACATTCCAGGTATTAAAAACAGACAGAGAAAGTGACCAGAGATGAGAGATGGAAGAGCAAGGAAGCCAGTGCCACTGGATCAAAGATTATCTATTAGAGAATTAAGACCTAAGGAGCCTGCAAAATGGAGGGCTCAGTGATGAAGGTTTCTGAGTGCCCAACAGAGGATTTTATATTTGATCCTGGAGGTGGTAAGGTGGTAGGGAGCAACTAGAGTTTATTGAGTAGGGGAGTGAGATGGTCAGAGCTGCACTTTAGCAAAATTATTTTTGCAGCTGAATGGAGAATGAAGTACGATGGGGGGTGGGGAAGAACCTCTAGGCAGGAAAACCATCATCAAGTTACTGAAATAGTTCCAGCATGTGGAAGGATTGATTTGATGCAGGGGGACCAACTAGAAGGTCATAGCAATGTTCCAGGTGAAAGGTAAAGTGGACCTAAATTAAAGTCATGGATATTGAGTAGAGAAGGGGTCAGATGCAAAAGATGTTATAGAGGTAGAAATAACAATTGATTGGATTTGATCAGCGAGGGGAAAGGGAAGGGAATAAGCATTTATTTAGCATCTGCTCTGTGGCAGGCACTGTGCTAAGTGATTTACAGATGTTATCTCATTTGATCCTCACAACAATCCTTCAAGGCAGGGAGAGGGCAGTGAAGATCAAGAAAAACACCAAGGTTATATGTCTTACAGTATAGTAGAATGGTGGTGTCTTCAACAGAAATAAGGATATTTGGTGGAAGAAAGGTTTGGGACAGGATCTGTTTTGACATGTTAAGCTTGAGGTTTCTCTAAGACATGCATCCTATAAGCAAACATCTGGGAATTAAACTGGAGCTCAAGAGAAAGAGTGAGGCTGGACTTGTAGATCCAAGAATCACCTGATAATTGAACTCATGGGAGCTTGATGAGGTTACCAAGAGACAGAAGAAAAGAAGGCTCAGGACTGAGCCTTGGGGTAGACCCACAGTGAGGGGCTATGAAATGGATAATGAGCCAACAGAGGAGAGAGACTGAGAGAGTAGACAGGAAGCAGGAAAAGACACAGAAAAGAACAGGATCACAAAATCTCAGAGAGGAGAATGTATCGAGAAGAGGGCATTCAGTGGTGCTAGGGAATGCCTGCCCATTCATGAGCAGAAACTTCCTACACACAGTCTTGTTCATAGCAACGCTAGATTACATGCCAAAACAAAGACTAGAACAGGATTTAGAGTTATTTAATCAAATTCTTATTTATTTAAACCCTTATTTAATAAAATTAAATTATTTAATCAAACATGCACATGTGACATGTTAGGAAACTGAGGCAGCTCACATAGATAGTGACTTGCAGAGCCAGAATTTGAATTCATGACCTCTGACTCCGTGTCTAATATTCTATCCATGGCACCTAAAGTGACCAATTGGTAATGCCTGATTTAGCGACTTCTATACTGTCTTAGCACTGCCTAAAGCACCACAATTGCCATAGCTCTCTATCCATACAGAACAATTACTTTTCAGTCCCCTGTTACCCAATCATACTCTTTCCCCACCTTTCCTCTTTGACTAGCCCAAAAGAATGGAATTATAAGCAGATAGGCTATATAGAAAGTTGAATAATAAGTTTACCAAAGTGGTTTCAGCTTTTCCTTTTTTTTTAGTTAATTACAAGGACAAAATTGGAAAGAGAAATCCTCTGGCCTAAAATCAATTCAATTCGATAAACACTTATTAAGTGTCTACTATGTGCCATGCACTGTGCTAAAACACTGTGGGGTTACAAATAAGAAAGAGAAAGATGGTCCTTGCCCTCAAAGAACTTAAAATCTGATGGAGAAAGACAACACACAAAAGGAAGATAGAAAGGGGTGGGGAGGACTCCAGATAAAGCAGTATTTTCCATGATTATATGGTCTTGTGCTCCCTCATAACATTTCTAGAAGTTTCTCTCTCTTCTTTACATAATCCATGGCTCATTTACCAAAGCTGGACTGGATTCAGCCTTGGAGACTTTCCTCTTAAGTAGATGTCTTTGGTTTATACTTCAAACCAGAGTTTCCCATGGGAACATCCAAATTTGGCTCATATCTAACTAAGCTTCCACCAAAAAAGAAAAAGAGATTTCAGTTCCCATGGAAGCACACAAGCTAACAAAATATTAGGAAAAGGACAGGTATTCTTTCACCAATCAGAAAATGAAAAGGATGTTTCCCTGAACCCATGAATAGTCAAGCTAACTCCTTTTCCCATTCTACATGCCCTTTGCCTTCAAGGGTTCTTTGTAGTTCTCCTTCTCTGTAGTATTACCTCATATGTTCTGCCCTCCCTTGCAACAGTAAAGAATTCGTAGGTTCTAGAGAGTCAACCAATACCACCCTGCTGTCACCTTCCCAGGAGTTTTTACAGTCTCACCTCGTATTTATAGTATAAACCGAAGGCTAAGCTTCATCTAAGTATAGGGAGAAGACAAAATTCTTATAGCAATAATTTCCCCCTTTCTCCACTCTTCATGATTTGGCCAAAGCCATAGGTTCCATAGGACCAATATGGCAAGATTCAGAGCTGCTGCTTCTTTCATTTTACTGCTCCTCAGTTCCAGCTCCTGCAGTTCCCAGTTTGAACGAGGTCCCTGGCATAATTAAGGAACTCCTCCATTTGTCCCAGAAATTCCTTTGATGCCTTTGGTTCATGTCATCTCAAGGACTGTGTGGTTCCCTGGTTGCATGGGCTTCTCTCCAAGAAACTAAACCTATGTACAGCCTCTCTCCTTTCTTATCTCCTCTTTCACCATCCATTTTAAAGGCCAAACCAGAGAGCATAGCTCAAGTGTCTGTGCACTGGGGAAAGTGAACTAGCCATGAATTAAGCCTATACCCAAAAAAGAGATCTCATCAGGGGAGCAATTTGGAATTCGTAGCAAAATCCTATACTACAAAGTGCCATAATGACATAAAATTCATAGGGATTCTCACATGGTTTGGATAAACTAACTAGAATCCTTCTGGACGAGGTAGAATGAACCTTACTGTATCTTCCACTTCTCCATGCTCCAAATCCCTGGGGATTGCCATCTGACCTGTTGATGTGCCCTAATGACCCTTTGTTCTTGTTATCTACCCTGCTGTTAAACCCAAGTTCTTCCCAGCTATCCAGATTACTAAATGTGTTGTTTCCCTCTGTTATAACATGAGCTCTTTGAGAATAAGGATCATGTCATTTTTCTACTTGTATACCCAATGTTTACCACATAGCAAGTGTTTAATAAATCTTTTTTCATCCATTCATGCTTTCATTATCAAGGCATCACAAGAGAGAGAAGTAGCTTCTCCTGGGCATATCTGAATATATCCCTTAAATTTATAATTCAAAATGTGTTTTTTTATTTGTTTCATCAAAATAATTTTATTGTTAATTTAAAAAGTAATATATTTATAATTAATAGCATACAAGGTAATCTCAAAAATACTATATATGACATTTTGCTTACCCAGAGGGTATATGATCTAAGTGACTGTCTTCAACACTCTCAGCAGTTCTGAATATTATGTTTCTATATTTCCTTTTCACCTCCTTTTTCATAATAAACTTTCAGTCGCTTAATGAGATAACAGAAAAATGACGCTAGCCATATTTATATTTGGGAAATATAGACAAATTTTCCCAGGGGTTACCTAACTTCACATCATCACAGCTTGTCTCCACTGTTGTTACTTTTCAGCTAACACATTTGTGTCACATTAGTTCAAATTGGTCCTTGGAGTCTCCTATGAACATTTCTTCCATCTTTCTCAAGGACAATTGCTTTTCCTCATTTAAATATACAGCAGATGTTTTGACATCTTGATATATTCCTTTCTGTCACATGGCCAGCTCAGCTCAACTGTGAGTACAAGGATAGAGCTTTGGTGAACTGAACTCCCAAACAACTTAATTAAATGAACCTTTACAAATAAGAACAACAAAAGGACCCACTTTTTTTAAACCAGTCTATTTTCCCTCTAGGTATTAAATACTCAGTTAATATTTAATTCCTATTGGGTATAAAGCATTGTGCTAGCAATTGTGGTTGTAATACAGAAGAATTAAAATACATGGTCTCTACCTCACTAGGTTAGCAATTTAGCTGGAGAGAAAAGATACCCTTACATTACGCAACTAATGGAATAATAAAGAAATGCATTTCAGTGTTTGATTACAACAGTCCAGAGATATTCTCTACCAATGCAGACCACATCCCCTCTTTGCTTTGATAGATAGCTCCATGAACTGCTAGGATTAAAAATGGGGCAGCTGTATGGTACAGTGGAGAGAGTGTTTGGCTTGGAGTCAGGAAGACTCATCTTCCTGAGTTCAAGTCTGGTCTCAGACATTTACTAGCTGTGTGACCCTGGGCAAGTCCCTTAACCCTATTTGCCTCAGTTTCTTAATCTGTTAAATGAGCTGGAGAAGGAAATGGCAAACCAATCCAGTATCTCTACCAAGAAAACCCCAAATGGGACCCCAAAGAATCAGACTCAGCTGAAAAATGCCTGAACAATAACATGACAATATATCTATTGCCTCCTACCCAAAAATCTGATGTTGAGCCTCTCTAAATTAGGTTAGGCTGGCCCTTGGACAACTAGACAAATTATCCAAAAGCCATCTTTGTGGTTTTTCCAGCTTAAAAGGTACAAGAGGTTGGCCTCACAACCTTTATAAACCCATCACAGTGAGGGAATAGAGACAAGATTTCCACAGGTGAAGCAAGTGAAAAGCACTTTACAGAGGGACATATACACAACATGTACACATTAGCATCATCAAAACTAACCATCTAAGAGCTAGTATATGTGTGTAAATAACCAGATGAGATCAATCACAGGTGGCTTATGAGAGAAAGAAAGTTTTGAAAAAAGGTTGGAGTCAAAGAACAGGAACTGAAGAAGGAAAAAGCAATTACAGATATAGGAAATGGCATATACAAATGCTAAAAATTACTCATTGCTTGCTTAGAAAAAAATAGATTGCAGAAAAGGTGCTAATCTGCATTGATAGAAGGTCCTCACCAATGAGGAACATCAAGTTCCTCCTATACTAATAACATCTCAATTCCAGATTTGAACAGTGTTTAACTCCACCTTTTCATAATTTCCTGTCTGTGTAAGGCATTGCAATCACTCACAACTACAAAGCACTTCTCCACTAGTCTCTGGGTGATATTCATTTTTAATTCCTTGGAGATTGTAGTGTTCCATTTCTTACAACCATGCTGTCATGTGATAGCAACGGAAGAGAGAGGAAGGATGAACTTTGTTGTAATTAGAATCATTTTTTTTAACTTACCAAAGTCAATCCATCCTGCTCTTCTATTTAATTTTGTACCCAACCATGGTTCACTTGCAGGATCTGTCCAAGATATATAAAAATATATAGCTATATTGGTAAACATGCTCTATTATTTTGTTTTGTTTTAAGGCTAGGGAGACTGGTATGCTTGTAGGCACTTGGGAAGATAAAGAGAAACAGAAGATTAGCAAGAGAGAGGGAGCGTAAGAGTGGAGCAATCTACTGGAAAAGACAGGATCAAGAATACGTATGGGGGGGGTGGCTAGGTGATGCAGTGGGTAGAGCGTCAGCCCTGGAGTCAGAAGGACCTGAGTTTGGATCCGGCCTCAGACACTTAATGCACACAAACAAAAACCTAGCTGTGTAACCTTGGGCAAGTTACTTAACCCCAATTGCCCTCCAAAAGGCAAAAAGAAAAAAAAGTAAGAATACGTATAGAGGTAATTGTACTTGGCAAGGAAAAGGGCCAGAAAATAAACAGGGTTCAGTTCATTTCTTCATATTATTTAGTAAATACTTCATATCATTTCAAAATATTTATAGCAGCACATAAGGCACTTTTAATGCCCTTATCCTTCAGGTCATAAGACATTCCTTTAACTAGATGTCCTCTTTGTGGCCCTAGGCAGTTTTCTACTGTTCTACACATTTAGCATCCATTTGGGGAGATTTCTTTTCTTGTTAAAACACTATTCAACCACCATAACATTAAACAATATGTCACTGGCACTTTGACATTTTTGTTAAGTCATTTCAGTCATGTCTGTCTCCATTTTAGGATTTTCTTGGAAAAGATAAAGTGATTTGCCATTTCCTCCTCCAGCTCATTTTATAGATGAAGAAGCTTAGGCAAACAGGTTTAAATGACTTGCCCAGGGTCACACAGCTAATAAGAGACCAGATTTGAACTTAAGAAGATGAGTCTTCCTGACTATAGGTCTAGCACTCTATCTATTGCACTGTCTAGCTACCCAGGAAAATAGTTATTCTAAAACAACTGACCTCACCTGTTTTTTTTTTTTTAATTTGGAAAACTTTGCTGTTTAATCACAGCCATCTTTTGTTCTTTGCAAATCATAAAGGCCATACTAACCAGAGAAGCTGAAAAGGCTTGTACCTTTGGTCCCTCTTTTCTCAGTAAAAAAAAATCACCATTTACTCTCCCTATTATTGTCTATCTCCCCATATAAAGATATAGTAAAAGGATATCTGAAGTGTGCCTTCTATCTACTACATTATATACCTTATCATTTACTATAAATATAGATATAGTAAAAGGAACTCCATAATATATAGTTATAGTAAAAGGAATTCTGAAGTGAGCCCTCTATCTCTTACATTTTATACCTTATCATTTACTGTATATATATCAAGAAATAGGCCAAAGACACCAGCAGAGACCAGAAGGTGATTAAGAGGTGGGGGTTTTTTTTTTGTTTTGTTATGTTTTGGTTTGGTTTTTTTTGCTGAGAGGAAGTGGGACAAAAGTTACTAGACTTTTCAGTCTTCTCCAATCTGCCTAGTCCTTACAGTTTGCATAGAACAGAGAGACAGGCTTGGGGGCAAGGTGAAATGAGGAAGAAGAGAGGAGGAAGGAAAGGTTGAAAGTAGTTTCTTCCCTATAGTTTCTACCATTTCCCTTTGGATTAAAAAGAAAGTTCCCTGGGGATACTTGCTCCAACCAGGTGTTGTAATAATAGTAAAAAGTAGTTTCTGACCATGTGAGAAGAAAGTTGAATGAAATCAGAAGAGTCAGTATAGCAAAATAGAGTTCAAAAAGCTGATGTAATTTTAGACCATGCACAAGCAAAGCAAAGGAATATATAAAATATATGT
Source organism: Gymnobelideus leadbeateri (assembly GCA_011680675.1). Taxonomy (NCBI): domain Eukaryota; kingdom Metazoa; phylum Chordata; class Mammalia; order Diprotodontia; family Petauridae; genus Gymnobelideus; species Gymnobelideus leadbeateri. The sequence goes on along the minus strand of WOXC01009822.1, from coordinate 674,095 downwards.
ATATATATCATATATTTAAATTTACATTTGCATATATCACATATGCATATAGATGTCAATATATTTCAATTATGCATTGTTTTGCATGTGTATAACATGTATGGTGTGTCATATATAGTAGTTATGATATATATTTAATATATTTATGCTTTCATAGAAGATTAATGTTTAAGAAATGAGGAAGAAGCAGCATGAAAGGAAAAGAGTGGTTTAATACATATATTCAAATTCAGCAAAGGTCTCTCCCTGAGACTAAATTTTCATAAATGTCTGAATACTACATTTCCCAATAAGCGTTGGTTACAAAATAGGAAATGTTGTTCTCCTAACTTCTGTAAAGAAGATCCCAATATGCATGCTTAAGTTAGTCTGTGAGTTCAGCAAATGCTCATCTTCATTGTTTTCCCCAAAAGTGTTACTAAATATCCCTAAAAGTCAGTATTTTTATCCTTCCCTGTCCAGTCACGACAATGGAGTAACCTAAGCATTTGGGCACCTAGGTGTATGTGCCCTGCAGCCAGGAAGATCTGAATTAAATAAAATTTAGCCTCAGAAATCTAACTGTGGTGGTCACCCTGGGCAAGGCACATTCTGTCTGCCTCAGTTTCCTCAGTGGTAAAACGGGACTATCATTGCACCTTCTTTTAGAGCTGTTATGAGTATCAAGTGATAATATTTAGAAGATGCCTAGCATTGAAACTGGGAGAGAGCAGGTGCTTAATAAATGCTTATTCCCTTCCCTCTAAAGTAGCATGAAATATCGGGCTTTCATTTCTGTCAGATAAACATATTTAAACAGCTCATAAACAGATAACAGCTCATATTCCTAGAGTGCTTTAAAATTTATAAAGCACTTTCCTCACAATGGCCTGTGAGAATTATTGTCACACACATGCACACACACACATACATATACACATACACACACACACACACACACACACACACACACACACACTTACCAGGTGAGCAAACTGAGGCAAAAACTGAAATAGTTTGCTGGAGGTCAGAGCATCAAAAGCTTCAGATTTCAAATACCAAGCTCATTCCACTGCACCACTCTGACCATCAAGAACCAAAGTCTTCAAAGACTGAAAATAAATAAAATAAAATTGCATTTTATTTTACCACTATCAGAAGTATTAATGTCTGGAAAGAAGAGGCAGTGTTGTTAATGTCAGCCATAAAGTAAAGGCACAGCTAAATAGCTTCTTTCCTCTGGGGACTTTAAATCGTTACTTCTCAATTTCAAAGTTAAAGATAGGAAAAATTTAATTCCTAGGTCTTTATGTTACAAACATCACAAATACACTTTCACTTTTGCCATAAAGGGACTGAGAAGGTGCTTGCTAAGGCAAATGGTTTCCATGTGAGGGAAATTATCTATTTTAGATGAGAGAGCATTTTGCTTTGAAGTAGAGGTTACATGGGTGGTGGGCCCCAAATTGATTCTGATGACATTCTAACTTGAAGCATAACAGAAAGAACCCACTAAAAGAAATAGGTATTGAAACTATGTTAAAGTGCTGGAGTTTTGTTTCTGTACACGTCAAGATTAAGGACAGCTGTTGTGGAGCTAGACAGGAAACAGAGAAGCCAATAATGGTTAGAGGTGGAGGACACTTTCATCCCTTTTGCAAAGCCAAAGCAGATGCTCAAATCAAAAGAATATTTGAGTATTTATTTCTTTATAAATAAATAAATTTATTTTTCATCATTTAATTCATTTTTTCATTGTTTCATCATAAATTTATATTTATAAAAATTATACTAAATTTTGCTACAAAAGAATGGATATTTCACCCTCAACGTCCTTAAAGACACCTCTGAGCTCCTACTAATTGAATGTGAGGCCTTGGAAACTTTGGAGGAAGACTGTCCTCTCACCTGGTTGAATGCAGACTGTCTTTAATGTTCTATTTGAGGCTAATTTTATCTGAAGGAGGTGAAAGGGTACTTAGGTTGGTTCACAAGGAGATTTTTCCAGCTGTGATTTGTGATGTACTCCTTCCTATGGACTGACAATATTATAAATGTTTCTAAACTGGGTGCACATCATTTCCCTACAGGTATCACCGTGATCAGACCTATCAAATGTAGCTTCCTTGTGTCTATTCCCACCCCAACATTCAATTTAATAAATATTTATTAAGTGCAAGGGCACTATTGAGGTGAGGGGGAGGGCAAGCATAAAGGTGAATAAAACATCTTTCTTGCCCTTAAGAACTTTATTATCTAAGCAGAAAAATCAAACAGCTACCCAAATAGCTACCATACAAAGCAGAATATAAAAAATGCATAGAAGTACAAAGGTGAGAGGAAGCAGGGGAGAGCTCATGGAAGGTGTGATATCTGACCTTGGTCATGTAGGCCTCTCTTCCATAAAATGAAGAGGTAAAACTAAATAACCTCACAGGTCCCTTCTAGCGCTAAGATCTATGACCTTATTAAGTAGAGCTTCCAACGTAATTCTGCAGTGGCCAGTGTTCAGATCCCATATGTAATTATACTCAGGATCCTAATAGGTTGCCATGTCTGCATTGGGAATTTTTCTATTACTAGTAAAGACTTGTCCTTGAATTATTTAGAAGCAATCTCAGTAGTTTCAGCTATTGGCTGTACAATCCCAAAATGCAAAACAAAGTGGTCTCAAATACTCAAATGGATCTCTGATCTCATTGATTTGGAAGTTCCCTCTCAATATGCAGATTGTTTTTAAAAATGGTAACATCCTCCCACCCCTATCTTATGCAACTCTTATCCTTGTAGTCCCACAAATTCACCCAATGGGAACCACCAAATATTCCATAGGCCTTCCTAGGTTCCCCTTGATATCCTGAAGATATCAGTGATACACTCTGGCTGTTCAACAGTCTATGTTGAGCCATTTCCAAATCTTCGTGACCCCATTTTGGAGTTTTCTTGGCAAAGACACTAGAGTGGTTTGCCATTTCCTTCTTCAATTCATTTTACAGATGAGCAAACTAGGCAAACAGGATGAAGTGATTTGCCCGGGGTCATACTTTTAGTAAATGTCGGAGACCATATTTGGGCTCAGGAAGATGTTTTCCTGACTTCAGGCCCAGCAATATGTCCACTGAACCACCTAGCTAACCCAACCTCATCTTAGAGCAGTTATGTTTGTCCTGATAAAACCTCTTTGTACATTTGAAACAAATCTCAAGTTTGTGGCTCTTGACATGGGATCAACCTGAAACCCACCTTTGATTGACAGACCTTTTTTGAACCCAGCATATAGCTAACCTTAAAGAACCCATAGTCTGAGAAGGAAGAGAAAGAAAACTTACCCATGTGGAATATTGAGAAGCCTTTTCAATGTTAAGATGAATATTAGTGCAAAAAGATGTTAGAGTGTTGTTTAGTCATATCTGACTTCATGACCTCATTTGGGAGGTTTCTTGGCAGAGATACAGGAGTGGTTTGTCATTTCCTTCTTCAGCTTATTTTATAGGTGAGGAAACTGAGGCAAACAGGGTAAAGTGACTTGCCCAGGGTCATACAACAAATAAGTGTCTAAGGCTGGATTTGAACTCCAGGACAGGTATCTTCCCGAGTTTTCTAGAATTTTGGATAGAGTGCTTCCTGAGCACTCTATTCACTACACTGCCCTGATGCCCATCTTTTCCCTATACACAGATGCATATGTATACACAAAAAATATATTTGCATATATGTATATGTGTATTTATAAATATACCCCTATATAGATATATATATGTGTACATGAATATATGTACATCTACATATCCACTTACATCCACTTAGTCTTTATTTTGTAAAGGGTGAAACCAGTCTCTTCTGAGTGATTTCAGATCTCATCCAAGAGATTTTGCAACATTCTGGGTCTTAATACTAACACAAAATTATTCTCAGACAGAGGCCTGTAGAGGAGCTCACCATCAACAAAGCATCCCTCCTCCACTTGGACTTTGCCCTGATCCTCTCTATCACAGCATGAAACACCTTTGGAGAGCATGCTTTTCAGTGTCTTGTGTCTTCTTTGATGCTTATGACCAGAGGGTTATTGAATAGTGTTATTTTTTTTACTAAACATTTCAAGGAACCTTGAATGATTTTGATGTTTGAATGAGAGACAACTTGTAAAAGAATCTGTAAGAGTTAGTAAATTGTTCTACCCATTCAAATAAAGTTTTATTTTGTTTGTAATCAACAAATAATTAATACAATGGAATTCTCCAAATCACAGTTAATTTTGAAATGGTAAAGATGTGGTCTATTGTTGAGTACCACTTATGAAAATTTGTTTATTCTCTAGTATTATCCTCATCAAAGATGCCCTCACTTCATATATAAGTGACTCCCATGAAGATTTTGTGTAGAAATGGGAGTTATTGATGCTCTTTCAACTTTTTTTTACATCAACAGGGACCAAGAATTTTTAGACCTTTAGTATTGTCCTCTCCTTCAGAGGATTCATGTACATTCTGCCATACCCTCCCTCTAATATAGATCTCTTTTCTATGTAATCAGTCCAGTCTCTGTTCTTGTTAGTGTCCTTTCTTTCTCCTCTGTAAGCACATTCAGGGCTATGATGTTTAGTGTCCAAGTTCCACTCTTCTTGATAGAGAAAATTATTTTTATGTAACAATTTTTTTCTATTTTTCTTTTTATTCCTTCTATTTTCATGATTACATGTCCTTGGGAAGACTTTGCTTAGTAGATGTCTTACCAAGTATTCTTTAAATTAGTTTTCTCCTCCTCTGTTTCACTTTGCTTTATGAGATAGTACTGCTCATAATTACCTATCATCCTTCTTTGTAATATTTTACAAACAACTTTATATTCTAACCCAGTGTTATGTTTGGCAGCCATCCCCTTCCATTTGGCAAGTTGGATGTTTGCTGACTCAAGCACTTTCTGGGTCCTTTTGGGTCTCCTTGTAGCAATTAATTGTTTTGGCTAATCTGGATAAAATCATTAGAATCTATATTGATGTCATTTCCATTGTCCATTTCCCATTTATAGTTGTCAATTACTTGTTTAAATAGTTCAAGGTTATTTTGTATACACCATATCCTTTTCTCATCATTTTTTCATATTTTTTTTTACTAATTCTGATCTTAGCTCTGACAAGTTGCTGATATGACTATATACAGATAGCTGACTCAGGCATAACTCCTACATCAATTACAAGTCTTTTCTATTCTTTTTCCTTGTCCATTTTTTTTCTTTATGCTTTTAATTTGGTGTTTGCCATGTCCAGAACCTACTAAATTTTTTCTTTAAAAAATTCATGATCAAAAGGGAGGATGCTTCTGTATGATCTGCAAGTTTTTGGCCTCTTGCATTCCTTTCTTATTGAACCCTGATTTCACATATATTTCTCATTTTTCTCACTTTGTCCCACTTTTACATTAAAGTCCCCAAGTATCAAGGTATATGTTGATTCAATTCAATATGTTGATTTCAATTTCAAAATTCAATCAGAGAAACTGAAAAGTAGCAATGCAAATACCAGCCAGAAGAGCATATATGAAGTTTCCTTCTTCTAGTGGCTCCTTTGCTGCTTTTAGAATAATAACTCAAGTTTCTAGAGCACTTTAATGTTAACAAAGTGTTTTTCTTCCTGGCAACCCTGTGAGGTTGTTAGTGCAAGGAATACCATCATCATTTTACATATGGGAAACCTGGGGAGTGACTTTAGCATGGTCACTTAGCTGACAGGATTCAAACCTAAATCTAATTATCTTTCCCCAGCTAGGCAGCACAGTAGATAAAGCATGTGGCCTAGAGCTAGGAAGACCAGAGTTCAAATCTGACCTCAGATATTTTCTAGCTGAGTGATCCTGGGCAAGTCACTTAACCCTGTTGTCTCAGTTTCCTCATCTGTAAGATGAAAAGGAGATGGCAAACCACTCTAGTATCTTTGTCAAGAAAACCTTTCATGAAGAGACAGACACAATTCAACAATAACAAAAAACCACATTGTCTTTTTTAAACTGATTGCCTTTTTCTTAATCTTCTTGAGGGTTTTTTCTGACAACCATCTTGTTTTGTTTTTCTTTTTTCATTATTCAGTGGGTCAGCTACAATATCTTCATTTTTTTCTTTTTATTTGCCTTTAAGGAAAGGTCTGTTTATTATTTTTAGAAACTCAGATCTCCTCTAATATAATTGCTGGACTAATCTTTCTGTCGATCAAGCTACATAGTTGAGCAAAAGTAATCATGAATGGCAAAGTTTCTGATTAGAGTTCTGGCATTTAAAGAGTATTACTCCCCTTTCTACAGTGAGAGGGCAATCATACAGCAGAACATTTAACTTATTTCCCTTTTCAAATTCTAGCTCAGATCTGTGATACATAGCTTACAAAAAGTCCGTTAACCCTGATGAAAGAAAAACTCATTTAGATTACACTGGCAAAAATTCGGAAACACAATTACTTATTTTTCAGTTTCCCTATCAAAAAAGTATTTATGTAAGCCCATAGTGGGGCAAGAGGCAGGGAATGGTTGGAAGGGCATAGTTGCTTTGGCCTTTAGCCTAATCAAGAATCTTAACTTCAAAAGTCATTACCTATTTAATCTGAGATGCACAGTCCACTGTTTTGGAGCTGCCTCTGGTTTCTGACTCCCTTTATAGCATTCTAAAGTCATGTTACATTGTAGAGTCAAATTGAAAGTTGGAAGGTACATTAGAGATCGTCTGGTCCAACCTTCTAATTTTGCAAAATTGAAACTTGAGGCATAAGTCCCACCAATCTTGGGACAGATGATGAGTGGATCAACAATACCAACTCATGTGGAAATTCCAAAATAGGACCAAATTGAGTGACAACAAAAACTTAGATGAAATATAGAGAATTATACCTTTTCGATCCTTTTGTGTTCCTTCTCACTTTTTATAATGAATTTTATATTGGTTTTAGACAAGTCTGAAATGAAACACTGGTGTAATGTGCATTTTATCATCTTGACTTTTTTCCATTTTTATTTTGTTCTCCTGCCATCACCTACTTCTTACTTCCCACATTATCCTTCCTTTTCCCTCCTGTGGCATCTGCTGTTTTTGTTTTGTTTCCTCTCCTCCCCCTTAGGACGTCTTCTCTGTCTGCTTTTTCCAGACTATTTACTGTCCAGGTGCACAACACTGAAAGAATCCACCTGGGGGTAACGGCTCCAGCTGTGAGCACACACTGTGGCCCTATTCAATGCAGCACTAATTCCCTCTGACTGACAGAAACCACTGAATCCATCCAAGCTGCAAGACAGTATCTGGGAGAACATCCAAAATGTGGCCTCCATGTTCTTTACTAGCATTTTCATGCCCCAGCTCCAAAATGCAGCATTCATTTTCTATGCCATTTGCTGAATCTTTTCCTTCTGGTGGCCATACTGAAGATGTAGCACCCCCTCCAGGTCACTCTCTCCAATGGCACTGACACTTAAAGATTGGGTTCCCAGAGAATAGCTGCTACCTCTCAAAGTCAACCTCTTGGTGCACTATAGCTCACAAACCCCCCCACCCCCCATGATATTCTTCCATCACCAGTCAGCCAATAGATCCAATTATCTCTTAGAAAGGCATTTAGTAAGATGACATAGTAAACACTGCAGCTGTAAAACATTCCCTTCCAGAAACATGGGGCATACTCTCCCACAAATACAAACACAGAGTCTATAAGAAGGGTAGGCACAAATGCTAGTCATCTATACAAGTAGGTTAAATATCTGACTGTGCCAACTCACATCTCCTGATATTACAGGACCTAGAATTCCTTTCTGTCTCCAGACCTCTCAGGCAGGACCGTGCTTGTTATAGCATCAGTGCTGCATATAGTCACCAGTCAGTGTATTTCTCAAATCAGTCTGCTACTAAGTCGGACTTAAACCCCACTAGACATAGTATCTCTGCTAGACTTGCCTAGGCTTGCTACTCAGGTTCCATGGACAGATGTCTCATTTCTTCCCCCGCCAAACCCAGCTACAATTCTCAGCTAGGGGATTCTGTGCTTTAGAAAGATAAAACTCTAGCTGAAGACTGAGGCAGAAGCCTTTCCATTTCTGTTCATTTAGGGCCTGGACCCTGATGCTTACCATCTTCCATTTAGAGAGGGAAGAGGACAGAAAGTTAGCTTTTCTAACCTAGAATTCTAACTATACATGACTGCATCCCCTAGTTGAGAGACCACACCCTAATTTATGGTGACTCTCCAGTACCTTTATCACATCTTCAAGCTAGGTCAAAACTAGACAATGGCCATTTGTCTATTGATCCATCAAATATACCTCTAATGTTCGGAGTTCCCCAGTGTTTCTGTTTAACTCTTGGCTCTCTACCTGATCTATGCAAATGAGTAACTGGAGAAAAAAAGTTAGTGAAATCCATTCTTTCTGCTCTTTTCGTATGCAAATCACCTACTTAGAGCCCTATAGACTCTATTAGGTGTCAGATGATCCTCTCCTGAAAGGGGATTTGTCCTCTTCAAAGGGCAAATGAAATATACAGGTATATACCATAACATTTATTCATTGTCTGTGTACCTTACCTGCTTATGACCCACAAATTTGCTAAAGTATGAAAGGGATATAACTTTACATGACAGGAAGTATTGGATCTCTCTCCAATAGTATGGTCAAGCATTTTTCCCTTTCCTTTCAACCATACTTGTTACTTTCTTTCAATTGTATTTCAAATAAAGACGTGGCCCCTGCAGAAAGAAACATTAGGCATCATAAAATAAGAGGTAACTACTTAGGTTTGTTAAAATATTATGATTAAATAAAAGCAATTGGGCACACAAACTGTAAAAATGTGACATTTTAAGAACAAATATTCATGTTTAGGATGTCTTCTATTTTAGATTTTTAATTCTGTTAAATGCGTGAAGAGTTGACAGTAGCATAATAAGAATGGTTCTCCAATTGCCTTGTTCAAATCAGTCTTATTGCTTTATACCTGTAACAATGTTTGCTGGGCTAGTAAACAGTCAGTCATGAGTCATGGTATTCTACACACTAACCTTTTTGTGAGCTGGGTTACCCTGATTCTCAGTTCTTTTATGGTATAACTTTCTAGACATTTCTTTGGGCTCCCTATATTCTGGGATTGTGGCCTCCTTTGAAACCAGCCAAATAGCAAAGATAAAATGTCCTTACCTAATCCACTTAGTCATGACTCCTACAGTGTTACTGCCCCAGAGAAACCCCAATGAATGTATTCTCTCTACTATGGAAAGCTGTTCAAATAAATGAATAATGCTCTCTCTCCTTTGAATACAAGCCCTCAGCCAGAAATCTTGTTCTAGTAGACACAGTAGTTAAAATACTTACCTATCCAGCACTTTCCCAATAATATCCTGTCATACAGAAGGGAGATACACATATTACCCCATTCAAGCATTGGCCCACACAGTTTAAAAGGTTTCTTGATCAACAACTTGATCACATTTGCTGGCATAAGATAACAAAGTAAACTTTTAAACATAAACATGTCCCAAGCCTTGGGGGAAGCATCTTGTTCAGAGCAGTAAATGGGAAGGAAAGGGAAACAGGCAATGAAAATCAACAATTGGTCTTAAGCCCAAACTGACTTATCAATTCAGTTTCCTCCCTGGACTAATCCCATCATTCACCTTTCCTTTGCTTATGACTTCCTGCAGCCCTAGGAGACCTTCCATTTACACTACATGGCAGATTCTCCTTAGGTCCCCACCTGCCAAGCTCTTGCTGCTTTCCCTGTTTCAGAACCACCCCCCAAAGTCCTTTCAGGCTGTTCAAGGCAGCACTCTTGGGGGTGGAGTGGGTTGGTGGTGTGTCAAGTAGAGAGATTCTGAGAAATTTCTCTCTGAACCTACAGGCTTACATTTTTAATATATGGAGTCTTGGGCAAGACAACACTACTTGGCCATACTATGTCTGCCTTATTTGTGGAGAAGTTCATGTAACCATGAGCAAAGATTTGAGGAAATTTTTGTAGGTCCAGACACTTTCTGTAAGTACTTAAGCAGATCTTGAAACATGGAAAAGGGAAAAGTGCATCTTTCAGGAAATGAATGTGTGTGTGTGTATGTGTGTGTATACCTCATATCTGATAGCCATAGTTGAATCATTTCCCTTCTCTAAGCCAGTTTTCTCATCTACAAAATGGGGACAATCAGGCTTACATAATCTACCTCACCATGGGTATTGGCAGGAAAGCATTTTGTAATATGTATAGTGCTGTATAAATGTGAGCTGAGATATTATTATACAATGAGGTTGGCAGGAAGTGACCATTGAAGTACCTTTGCATGTTAACTCCTTTAAAGAGCTGCAACAGTATAAAGGCATTGAAAATCTTCCCTTTGTACATTATTTTAATGTTAGTTTTGTTCTTTGAAGGTGTATAATTTTTTAAGATTATGCTAAAACTCTAAACAATTAAAAAATACATTGCTTCAAAAGTTTGTGGCAAAAAACTTAAAATCCTGTAAAATAGATTTCCTAGGGTAAGAAATAGAGCCCCAGATATAATATGAAAGGTTAGTCTCTTGTATTTTCACATTAAAAAATGTATAGTTGGGGCGGCTAGGTGGCGCAGTGAGTAAGAGCACCTGCCTCGGAGTTGGGATGACCCGAGATCAAATCCGGCCTCAAAAAATGAGCATCCACACATAAATAATGACTAGCCGTGTAACCTTGAGCAAGTTACTTAACCCCAATTGCTTAAAAAAAAATGTATAGTCTTTTTCCACCATTTAATATGATACCATGAAAATTCCCCCTAAAAGCTAATGTAATATTTTTTCCTAAAAACTTTTCAATATATACTTTCAATACATGTTGAAACTTCTCAAAAATGCCCGTTGAAAATGAATAAATTAGAATGGGATCATATTGGCAGGTATGATGCAGATATGATGGATTAGGTGTCAGGAAATCTGACTTTGAGTAATAGCTTTATTATATACTAGCTATGTGATGTTGGGCAGACCACATAACTCTTCTGAGATTATGTTTCCTCATCCATAGAATGGGGGATAATATGAGTAATAACAATAACACCTCCTTAGGTTTATTATACAGTTAGATGATGATCACGGTGACAGTAAAAATGATTAATCCCCATTTCATAACCTACCCAGGTTTGTTAGGAGGAAATCAAACATAAGCCATAAAGTACTTTGTAAATCTGAACTGCTATCATTCTTTTACAATGTGTGCTGCTACAAACGAGTCAAAACTAAAATTATGAAGCCATGTTGTACATGGCAAATAAAATAGTATACCTTTGGCGTTGAAATTTTAAAAATTCTTGTAGAAAGGTTGACTAGTTTGCTCATAGTATACAGATTAACTTGACTCATCATTTAGATGTGTCTCAGGCAAGAGTGTTGTGATCATAAGCTTCTTTTGGCACAACTGGAGACTGTAAAAATGGAATAGAATATAGTTATTTTTTTCTCATTTTCCAAGCTCCAAGGATGAAAATTCTATTGGCAAATTCAGATGAACAACTTACCTGTAATTTATAGACTTAGAGAATTGTCTAGAAATTAAGTCAAGAAGTTAAATGACACAGTCACGTAGAGAGTGTATGTCAAAGGCAGGTCTTGAACTCAGATTTTCTTGGTTTTCTATAATATAAATGTTAAAGATAGAAGAGGCCTTAGAGTTCATCCCATTGAATCCCTTCAATTTTTAAATGAGGAAACTAAATCCCTATGAGATTAAATGACTTACTTTAAGTCACATTGACTATTTGTTACACTAGAACCTGGGTCCCCCAAATCCTAGTCCGTTACTCTTTTCATTGAACTATGATGCTTGAGTGTTGGCCCAGCTGTCAGAAGAAATGAGCACTCTAATCCTGAGTTCTTTAGAATGTGGTGACTTACTATGTCTCCCTAATCAAACTATAACTTCTGAGTGCTTTGGCTTCTTGTTCTATCAAATGTGGTTAAGCATCCCAGAGGCACAGTATAGTGAAAAGGGAACAGGATTAATAATCAGGGAATCTGTGTTTGATTCCTGGCTCTGCTATTACATAACTATGTGATCTTGAACACCAGGTCACCCACATACACACACACACACACACACACACACACACACACACACACACACACACACACCTTGTCTGTTAAATGAGGGGGTTGGATCAGATAATTTCAAAGTTCCTTTCCAGTTCCAAATCCTACAATCCTGTGGCTACTTCCTTGTGATACTGTGAACATAAAATGATATATCTGTGGAAACACTCAAGTCTTTTAAGGAAAACTAGCATATAAATGTGAGGTAGTCTTATTCTCCTCTTTTTGGGGGAAAACAACCTAACAAGGCATCAAAGAAAGCCTTTCAGTCACATTTTATTTATTTTCTCAACAACTTAACCAAACACATGCTCTGACCATTTTCGGCACAAATACCCTTGAGAGAAAGGGAAAACCTTTAAACTATGCTTAGTTTTATTTTTTGTGTGTTTGCTAACTGGCTTACGTTGTACCAAGTTATCTTTTTGAAACAAACATGCATCATCTCAAATCCTTTCCCCCAAAACACACCAGAAATGAAGGCACTATAACAGCATCCAGATCACAGATTTGTCCTCTTTTGATCATATGGAAGATGGAAAAATAATGTGGAATATGCCCTTACTCAGCTCATCACAGGACAAAGATCAATAACTGCTGTAGTCTAGGATATTGCTAAGCAACATTACAGAGGGAACAAAGCCACAGATGAGGTGACAGTTTCATAAGGAGCCAGAGTATCTGGGCACACACTTGGGCATTTCATTACAAACCATCTGGCTGAACAACAGTAATGACCATACATTATTGTTCAGTGTTCTCATATGGTAATACTTGCATAATTAAGTCTGAGTGTCATTCTGTGATCCCAACCTATCATTCAGGAACACATAATATATTTCCTGTGACCTACATCTTTCACAGCAAGAGATCCAGCTGTACCTGATGGAACAGTGATGCCCACTGGGAAGCTTCCATTCCCACCCAGCTCCCATTTTATAAAGTTATTTCTTAATTTATATGAGGGCAGATATGAGTGGGATGGGCATAAATTGGGGGAAATAAAAAGTGATACGTGTTTATGTAGTTATGCCAAGATGACCAGAACTGACCAACTGTATGGCTTTCTAAGAGGTGCTTTGAAAAATCAAGAAGTCTTATCCCTGTGACAGCTCAAAAATAAGGTAGATATGGTCACGGTATTGGCAGGGCATCAATACCAACTAGATGGCTTAAAATACTTTAGTTGATAAAAAAAGAAAAGGGGAGGCTAGGTGGCACAGTGAATAGAGCACCAGCCCCAAAGTCGGGAGGACCTGAGTTCAAATCCGGCCTCAGACACATAGCACAAAAAACTAGCCATGTGACCTTGGGCAAGTCACTTAACCCCAATTGCCCTACCTTCCCCCTCCAAAAAGCAAAAAAAAAAAAAAAACTTTAGTTGACAAGCTAAGTAAGGGATAGGAGGAGAGGTGTCCCTGAATCTCCAGAGAAATCAGGGACACAACCCAAGCTTCAGAGGATATTCAGAGCCCTGGATCCTCCAAAAGAAGCTCATCTAATAGGGTTCTTTATTTGTCCCACTCAGTCCAATTGTGTGCACTTCCAGAAAAGTCGAAAATATTTTAACTGATGGTATTACTCTAGTCAATCTATCTCACCCATCCTCTGGTTTAGCAACAAATACAGCTGTTGCAACTTCCTTCAATCCATCAATAAGTACATTTACACAAGTGTGTGTTCTATGTGCCAAGCACTGTTCTGAGCACTGGGGATACAAAAAAAGCAAAAGATAGTCCCTGCCCTCAAGGAGCCTACAATCTAGTGGGAGAGACAACAGCTTATAGGTCAAATGTCATTCACCAGAATGATGGCAAGAAAGGAAGGATGGGTTTGTTGAATCCACAAGAACTTAATGAGAAAAAAATGCACAGGGATATCCTCTCCCACAGATTACCACAGTACTAACTGGAGGCATGCAAGTGCCCCGTATGTAAAGAAGACATGTACAGAAGGTATACCTGTGGCCAGGATAATTCAAGCTCCTAAAATCAACTAAAGCCTCTCTGGTTCTGCTTCTTCAAAGTCTTGGCTTTAAAACCTTCTATCTTCCAAAAGTAAAGTTGAAGGTCATCCCAGAAAGCCCTTAGTTTTAGCTTTTTCTTTTGGTTCCACTTAGTGAAAGACATAACTCTAACATATGGTTTTGTACAATACACTCCCCAAATGTTCAACTGCCCAATTACATTTCCCAAATTCATGTATAAATAAGAAAGTGGTAATTTCCCTAAGAGTTATCAAATAATACTAGGATTCTGGATTCCCTAGTTTTTTATTCTAAGTCTCTCCCACTCACCCAAGTAAATGAGTTGAGCAAAGAAAGGCTACAGGGACAATAGCAAGGACAAGGTCTTTAACACTTCTAACTACCCAAGTGGTCCTTTTCATGTGTAGATCAGGACTCTCAAAGTCTCAAAAACCTTTTTGCTCCATATCCTTACAACTTGAGAACCTGGTCTTAGAGAAATACCCTTATAATCTCAAATTCTGAAATTCTACTTTCTGAGCATTATTTTCTATCTTTCTACCTCTATCTCTGCCTTACTTCTAAACACATTCTTCCTCTTCACTACAATTTCCAGTTCCTCTCCCGTTCCCTGTTCTCCCAATGTATCACCTCTACTTTGGTTTTATTTTCTTCTCTTCACAGTTTTGATTCTATTGATGACTCTTCCCCTCCATCCTCAAGTCCCTTGCTCTCATGTTCTTTCATCATTCACCTTCTGCCAGTCTTTAAGTTTGGGTCACTCCAACCATCTGCCTTCTCTACTCCTATTCATGGATGGACAAGTGCTAGTAGAGGAAGTTATAGAACCATACCAATGGGATATACTCCTAATTCATGTTATCTATATTTCACTGGTCCTTTCCTGCTGCACAGCATTCCATATAGTCTTCCTTAACTCTCTATCTCACTCCCCTCTAAAGCTATTCCAAACCTTTTATTCTGTTCTCAAGTCCTTCACCCTATTATCTTTCAACAAACAATTTTGCCTCCTCCTACCTTACTGAGGAAATAATGAGTTTTCTCATCTCCACTAATCCATACTCAAAACATCTCCAGTAAAATCAATTAGCATTTTATTTAGTGCTTTCTATATGAAAGGCACTGTACTAACTATTGGAGAAACAAAAGGTCAAAATAGCCCCTGCCCTCAAGAAATTCTCATTCTAATGGCGAAGACAACATGCAAAGCTATGTATGTATAGAATAAATACAGAGTAAATTGGAAGTAAGCATCATAAAAAGGCACTGATATTAAGGGAGACCAGGAATGATTTCTTACAGAATATTGAGTTTTAACTAAGATTTGAAGGAAGCCAGGGGACAGAGAAAAGGAGGATGAACATTCCAAACATGGAATCAGGAAGTAGAGTGTCTTATTCAAGGAAAAGCAAGGGGTTCAATGTTATTGGATTGTATAGTACATAAAAGAGAGTGATTTACTGTATATTGATAACAAATGAGGCATAAAACAGGGAGAGGCATGCTCACCAAAGGTGTTCATAGATATCATGGAGAATATCTTGGACAAAGTCCAAATAGAATATGGAAAGATTTTCCCAAATTTCTTCTTTGTGATTACCTTTGAACTTAATGCCTGGAAGCCCAGAAAAAGACATTTCAATAAGATCCTCAGTTACTCAGAAGTGTTCAGCCTATCTATCCACATTAGAAAAACAAGGTGGATGAAGAATACTTATTGTTCATTATGACATGAAATTGAACTTGCAACCCATTAAGTCAGTCCATCAGTATAGATATAGTCATTGCTAGCAAGTAATAGATCTGTTTCCCTTGTTTATATAATTTCTTGAAAGTATGTCATTGCTGACAATTTGCTGTATCCTTCTTACATGCCATGCTTCTTTCTATTGCCCTTCAAGTCATTTGCAATTTTGATTCTTCTGAGATCTTGTTGTTCCATGATTCACCAGATGATATGCCATCAACAGGAGACTACAGATGTTAATAAGATAGCCTTCTGAAGAAACATTTGACTTGCATACACCAAAATCACTGCAAGTTTTCCAAGAAGTTATCAGCCCTAGGACCAACTGGTTATAAATGAACAGAAAAGGAAGGAGAGCAGTCACATAAAGTTTAACAGATGGGCAACCTAAGTGTGACAATAAAATAAATAAAATATTAATAGAAAGAGCATTTGGTAGATCATATATGAAAGATTTGAGGAAAAGTGGACAAGAGGGACAAAGGGTAAAAAGGTATAGATGGATTGACTATCTTATTTGAGAAGATAGCTAGGTGGCACAGAAGATAGAGTATGTACCTGGAATCAAGAAGACAAATTCAAATCCAGGCTCAAGATACTAGCTGTATGACCTTGGGCATGTCATTTAACCTCTGTTTACTATGGCTTCCTTAACTATAAAGTGGGGATAATAATAAGTACCCATTTCCAAGGCTTGTAGTGAGGATAAAATGAGATAATATTTGTAAAATGCTTGGAAAACCTTCAAATGCTATATAAATACTAATTATCATTGCTATAAGAAACATATACATCAATAAGGTCAAGAATCCCTTAAAATACTAAAGCTTTCTAGTCTAAATTCAATGCAGATAGGGACACTTCCCCACCTGCAAGTGGTAACTCGGAATGAACTCAAGAATTTAATGTCTTTCAAGGAGACCATCCTTAAAATTGCTGCTGTTGTTCAGTCATTTCAGTTGGATCCAATTCTATGTGACCCCTGCTTTGGGGTTTTCTCAGCCAAGATACTGGCATGATTTGCCATTTCCTTCCCCGGTTCATTTTACAGATGAGGAAACTGAAGCAGGGTTAAGTGACTTGCACAGGGTTACATAGTTTGTGTCTGAAACAAGGTTTGAACTCAGGAAGATGAGTCTTCCTGACTTCCGGCCAGGCACTCTGTCCACTGTGCCACCTAGCAGCCCCCTTCCTTTATTTTTGGCTTTTTTTGTTTTGTTTTTTTTTCTTTTTTTTTTTGGAGGGCAATTGGGGTTAAGTAACTTACCCAAGGTCACACGGCTAGGTTTTTATTTGTGTGTGCGTTAAGTGTCTGAGGCCGGATCCGAATTCAGGTCCTTCTGACTCCAGGGCCGACTCTCTACTCACTGCGCCACCTAGCCGCCCCTAGCCCCCTTCCTTTAAAAGCAAAGTGTTTTGTGGTCAGAAAAAAAACATAAGGGGCAGGGTGATGATAGTTAAAGTTGACTTCCACAAATTACTTAACATCAATTACCATGTTGCCTTGATTTTCTCTATTTTTCTGTTACCTCTTAAATAAACCTATCCATAAATGTGTTGTCATTCAGCATTCTTAAATGCCTATATAATAAATATGAGAATATTCAATTGGACTTATGATCTCAGCAGTACAAGTGCTCCCTCCAGTGATGCAGTTTGCTACCTGCCCACAAAACCGTCATGGAGGCGTGAAGTATGCCCAATATGTGGGAGATGTTCCTCTCAATCTCTTGACCTTGCATAGATACCAATGGAAGCTAAACTGAAATGTTCTTTTAATGATCCCAAGCTTCTCCCTGAAGAAAAGGCCAATCTTTTTAACACTGATGTTTTTTGATAATGCTATACGATTGTATGTCATGGAACATTGGTGTCTTGGGAGAATTGAAGCTGAGGACTGCCCATAGAGCAATGAAGAAGAACATAGTGGGAGTAAGCAGGCAGCAGCACATTGCAGATAAGAAATTGTGCAAAAAAGTTTTATAAAGGATGGCAGCAGAGAAATATATGACTGGAAAAGAAGGTAGACTAACAAGAATAATGACTGTCCAACCAATGGATTACAAACATTAGTTTTAAACACCAAAAATAATGTGCATAATCCATTGAAAAACCCTTAGATTATAAATCCTAATGCATGAAATCAAGCTTGCAGTAATGATTACTGGGGTTGTTTGGTTGTCTTTTTTAATGAAGAACAAATCATTATTTCCATCAATTGATGCTTTATTCTCAAAGATCAAACTTCGGTCCTGATGCATTTTACTACCTCTAATTTGGTTTTAAATAGAACTGAATTCAATATAGATTCCTTTGTTGGCTTCTTTCTTTATGCATGAGAATCCTCTGTAGTCTGAAAATAACAGGAACATTCACAGGTGCTGCTTCTGTTTTTCATATTTATGTGGTGGTATTGGAGCCTGGAGGGTTTGTAGTGAAGTGGTTTAAAGAATATTGAAAACTCAGGGGTGGCTGCTAAGAGAGGAGGAAAAGAAAGGAGGCTAGCTGTATGGTCTCCCACTCAGTAGGAGAGTGGGAAGTGAGAAACCTGAATTCTGCTGTCAATTATCTATTAATCATGTGGTTTTCTGCAAGTTCTTCTACCTTATTTTTTTTCCTCTGGAATTCTGTTCCATAGTGAACAAATTCCCCTTTGTCTTGGATTTCTTTCCTTCACACTCTATCTTCTACCTTTCACCGAGACCTGGCTTTCCTCTAACAACACTATATCCCTGGCTATCCTACCCATTATTGGCAATACCTTTACCCACACTGCTCCAGGAAAAGGAATCAGAATCCTTTTTCCTCAACCATTACTTCCAGACTCTCCTTTACCACCATTACTTAGTGACCTCTCCTCCTTTGAAATTCACAGTATCAAAATTTTCCACCCAGTTCAGATTTTAGTGGCTACTGAATACTAGCCTTTCTCCACATTTAGCCCACCATATTTTTACCCTCCTTACTCCTGCCTTAATGCTAGGGAACGTCAACATCCATATAGATATTCCCTCAACTTTACTGGCTCCTAATTTTTCAGTCTCTTTAAATCTCCTGAGCCACACAGACAGACATTCACACACTGGATCCCACCATTAACCACAAGTGTTCCACATTTGAAATTTTAAAATATTACATCCATTTATCTGACCATCACCACCTACTTTTCCATCTCCCCTTATGCCTTATCTCTCCTAAACCCATTCTTTGCCCACTTTGAAACATCATCTGAGATTATTACTCTTACTCCAGTTCCACTTTCCTCCCTTCCTACTCTAGACTCTGTCATTAAGCAATTCAACTCCACCCTGTCATCATCTCTCAAATCACTTTCCCCCTTGACCTATCATGGATTATTTTCTGTCAAACCTCATCTCTATATTACTCGCACCATCAGCCTCCTCCACTCCTGCTAATTTGTTGCCAAGCAGACCTGAAGGAAGTCTTACAGCCTTGCTGACTGGGTACTTCATAAATCCATATTATCCAACTTCAACTGAATCTTGTCTCAGACACTTAGTAAAGGTGGTACCCTAAGCAATTCACTTATTCTCCCTGAGCCTCAGTTTCACCATCTGTAGAATGAGTTGGATTCAATGATTTCTAAGATCCCTCCTAGCTCTAAATCTATAATCCTGTGACACTATGATACTCCATAAGAAACTACAAATAATGAAGAATACAGCAATCCTGGGAAGATATATGCACTGATACAAGGTGAAATAAACAGAATCAGAAAAGCAATATTCAAACTGACTACAACAAAATAAGTGGAAAGAAAATAACAACAACAAAAAATAGATCTTCCTGGGGAAAAAAGCAGCAAGATTAAGCATAGGACTCATTGTGCAGAGGTGAATCAGAGACCTGATTGACTGTGGATTGGTTTTGATAATGAAATTATCAGTGTGGAATAATGGTGCCTTGGAGACCTTCCATATCTTTCTTCTTCCTAGTCACTATTCTGAAACTTAATTGATTAATTCCATTTGAATCCTAATCCAGTTAGGAGGAGGAAGTCTGGTGATGAGGCAAGGTGTCAGTCATCTTCTGTGGGGAGTCTGATGATTTGGGGGTCATATTCATCTGCAGAAGTGAATTTTTCAGTCCATCCTCAACTCAGTTATCTAAGTGATCATCCTAAAGCATGTCTGGCAGTGTTGCCTCCTGTTCACTAAACTATTGACTCCCTATTACCTCCCAAATCAAATATAAAATCCTTTGGCTTTTTAAAACCCTTCATGACCTGACCTCTTTTGTCTTACAGTGTACTCTCCACATATTACAGAATCCTTCACTAGACTCCTTACTTCATCTCCCAATTTCATGCCTTGAATGTTCTCTCTCCTTCTTTTCTCCTCCTCCTGGCTTCCCTGGCCTCCTTCAATCTGACCTTAAAAGACCTTCTGCACTGTTAGCCCCTTCCCTACATCCAATTTACTCTGTTTATACCTTGTGTGAACATTGTTGTTTGCATATTGTCTCCCCCATTAGAATGTGAGCCCTTTGAGGGCAGGAACTAGTTTTGCTTTTCTTTCTTTCCCTAGTGTATTAGGGAATTCTGGCTCTATGCTTAATAAATGTTTGTTGACTTGTAGGAGCTCTATCTCAGCCTCATTCATACTGAATTGTCTTGATCCACCAGTATGGACAGCAAAACCCTGCATTTCCCTGATTTAGCTTAACATGTAGGACTTCATCTAAGTGGGGGATGCTGGCCACGAAAGTGCTTCCTTTGGGTTATGTGTGTATTTTATGCTTTTATTTAATAGCCTCTTGTTGCTTTTCTCTTCCCATGAGCTTTTGCTTCTCTTACCCATCATGCTCAGACCACTGAGGTACATATCCAAGGGAGAGAATCATGTGGACTTCCTAAACTGCATTCCCAGCTTTTGCAATTCATGCTCTTCCAGATTTGGTTGCTTTTGAGCTGCTGTAGTGCTATGTTATCGATAACGGTAGTTATTCTCATCATTAAACTATTGGTATGGGCGGCTAGGTGGCACAGTGAGTAGAGCGCTGGCCCTGGAGTCATAAGGACCTTAGTTTAGATCCAGCCTCAGACACTTAACAGACACAAACAAAAACCTAGCCATGTGACCTTGGGCAAGTTACTTAACCCTAACTGCCCTCCAAAAAAAGCAAGGGAAAAAAAACTATTGGTACATTTCTAATGACTGTTAAATTTACATTTTTAACAGTCCTTTTCCATCCCTTTTACTTTTTCTTTGATCAACAGCAGGCATCTTTCCACCCATGGTTCTATGCTGGTGGTCGATTCTGTGGAATGCAGTATTCTTTTTTCTTCCTTGTTCTATCCTCTAAATTTGATGAAGTTGTTGGTTGGTACTTTAAAAAAAAGTCTTGGCTTTTTCGCCCGTCCAGCCATCGTGGTGGAAGCTCGGCTGTCATCCCATCATCATGTCCTCTCATGAGATCATAATGAAACAAGTTACTCCTGACAAAAAGAATCAAGCTCTAGCCCTGCCTTGAACAAGCCGTCACAATAACCTCTCTGTGTTTTGTTTTGTGTTTTAAGGAGTTATAAGAGAGCACCTACCTCACAGGGTTGTTGTGAGGATCTTAAGATTTGCAAGCCTTCACTGTAAGCCACCAGTGCTGCTAATCCGGAGCTGTCTCATCCAGATTATGCGCAGCTGACTGTGTCCAATTATCAAACTCACAGTCAGAGGAGTAACCTGTTGACCCCCTGCTTATTTCATACAATAAGCCGTCTTTGTTCCTTGTTGGGAGGTTGTAAATTTAAGTGTTGGCAACTTCTCAGTTGTCGGTTTTTTGTGTGTTCGGGAAAGCCCAACCTTTTGTTAGGAACTAGACCTGGTCCGGGTGAATGGCTTCACAATTTTCTGAAGATGCAATTCTGCTAATAAAGGGCTTCTACAAAAAAAAAAAAAAAGTCTTGGCCTTCCTGTTTTATATATATATATATATATATATGCTTAGCCATATCCTTCTATCCACATATAAGATGAATTCTCCTTCCATCTTCTTCTACTCTCATTTTACAAATTACCCAATTGATCACAGAAAAAACATTAGTTAACTCCAATCTTGCAGCAGCATTTATAAATCTTCTTACCAAGTTTAGTCATCTCCACAATGTCAAGGTTCATTTCCACTTGGTACAAGTAAACTATTAATGTTCTGGCTTGCTCATCTAAAAAAACAGTTAAAGAATTAAATGTCATCTATCATAAACAGATGTTTTTATAGAATCATATATAAAAGATCATACACAAATAGACAAAAGATTTATGATTTCATCAATATAAAGAATTCCCACTGTGTCCCTCTGCCAACCAATGTATGATACAATACATAATCTTAGGGAGTTCTTGGAGGCATGAAGAGGTTGCCCAGGGTATGACAGCAAGCATCAATGGAAGAATTTGAACTCAAGTCTTTCAAAGTCCAAGCCTAGCACTCTGTCTACTATACCATGATGCCTTACTATTATAAAACTTGTGTGTGTGTGTGTGTGTGTGTGTGTGTGTGTGTGTGTGTGAGACCCAGGTTAATAAACACTATAAGCCACTCTCACAGAGACTTTGGATATTGTTACTGTACATTCAAAAGAGAAATAGACTTTGGGGGACATTCAATTAACTGTCTATCATCTCTGAAAAAATCTGTGTGAGGCACTCTATGAGACCAAAAGATTATTTCCTGATGAGATTTGGAGAGTAAATTGTTATGGAAAAAGAGTTTGTAAGAGACTAAGGTTAACTGTCATGCAGAAAAAGTCTATGGGGAACTTAGACAGTTAATTGTCATCTTTGAGGAAGTCTGAAAAGATGAGAAAATTGAGTTTAAATGCCATCCAGAAGAGGAAATGAATGAGTTGGACCATCTTTTATCCCTGATGAGAACTGAACTGAGTTAGCTCTTACTCTGTGAAAGAGACATTCTAAAAGAAAATTCCTGAGACTTTAATTGTCATTCCAAGAGAACTTAACTATTGAATCCAGTGTTTTGAAAGAGTGTGCAGTTGCAAATTATGGTTACACGTCAAGTAGCCAACTGAGAAGTGGGTATTTAATGTGTTTTCCTTGAGTATACCTGAAAGGTATATCCTCACACTTTCTATCCCATACTGGCAAAGGGATAAAGGGATTTGTACATTTGGGTTTCCAAATTGTAGATCCATAGAATATTTTAAATGGGGAGCAGTCATGCCACTAGGGAGCCCAACCTGAAGGTGAGAGGAGTTTGTTTAAGGGGTTGTTTTTTGGGGGGGGAGGTTAAGAAGACAGCCTAGAGAAGCACTACCCTGTGTATACATGTGCATATGTTGGGTTTTATTGTCCATGTCTATATGCATGTTGTATACATATATACATATATGAATTGTGGGCACATGTACTTGTGTGTGAATATTATATAAAAATATAAACATATGCCTCAAGGCATAATAGATAAAAGTTCACCTCAAAGTCAGGATGACCTAGGCTCAAGTTCTGCCTTTGACTGTCTGACCCTGGGCAAGTCATTTAACTGCTCAGCGCTGAAGGGGTGGAAAGTGGAAAAAGTTTAAGAAGCCCTGCATCTAGGCAACTCACTAACACTATAATGTTCAGAACATTTACTGACCTCAACTGGTAGAGTTTCTTCCTCTGAAGTTTGATACATTAATGAAGTTACAGGTCTGAACAACAACAAAAAATAAAGGCATGTGCAGCGGGTGTGTGTACCTATTTGTAAAAACATAGCTTCACTGTCTGTTATATGCCATGCTCTTATGCATATTTTGTAAAAAAAAAAAAAGTAAAATAAAATTTTGAAAAGCTTCTTTCTTTATGCCAAAGTACTGAAAATCTTCGACTTTGCTTTCTTTTATTACATGTGCACCTCAGGGAATAAGAGGAGGCAAATTAAAGTTTATTGCTGGTCTAAAAGCTGCATGATCCTTAGCAAGCCAAATTTGAACTCAGATTTTCCTGACTCCAGGCCCTGTACTCTATCCACTGTGCTACCTAGGTGCCTTGATAAATGATAAATATGTTCAAAATATTTTTATTCCTCTACACAAATATATAAAGTGTTTCACTTACACATTTATAGATACCTAAAACCCCAATGGCTGCCTTGAAAGTATTCCAAGTTAAGAGGCTATGGAAGAGTACTGAAGAAAGCAAGACTATTTAATGAGACCGCTTTATAAAAAATAAAGCTTCCTAGGAGTGGGTTTTCATGAGGAGAAATGCATATACATATGGTTGTGTGTTTGTGTAGCAGCGAGCACCCCAGGGTGGCTGCCAACACAGGTTCTTAGATCTGCTTTTCTAAAGGAAAGCAACTCAAAATGGGTTAACAAGCTTACTTTAATCCATCAAACATATATCATTTACCTAGTTCGGGGGAAAAAGGTCAGCACCTCGAACTTCAAAGTTTACAGACAGAACTTACAAGACAGAGAAACAAACAGATCAAGCAGACAGGCTTCCAAACTGCCCAACCATTACATCCATACCAAATCACAGTTACCAGAGAGGGAAGCATCAACATCTGGGTTTTCAAAGCCAGGGGTCTCTCAAGGGCTGCCCAGAGTCTCATCTGGTCAAATCACACAACACTTCTCAAAGTGAGCCCCAAAGCAAAGCCTCACATCAGGGATTATATAGCCTTCTCCTGGCTCAGAGAATGTCACAACCCTCTTGACCCACTGCCCAATCACACAGCATCAAGGTGTAGGCATTCCTGAAAACCAAGCCTCCTGCCACAGGCTCCATGTGACCACATTTAGTCTATTAGAGGGCAGAGTGTATTTTCAAATCAAGGAAGGTTCTCAGTCTCTCAAGCCCACCAAAGGGCCTAGGGGCAGGGAAGATCTTTAAATTTGCATTTCCATTACAGTACTTAGACATGTAGGCATGTGAATATAAATGTACATGTACAGAACTATATATACAAATAGATACATTCACATGGACATTGCATATACACTTGCATGTGCATTATACTTTGACATACATGCGTGCTAGTGTGCATGTACATACAGAGACACATGTACATGTGTATACATGCAGAGATAATATACCTCTATGCATATACCTAAATGTATGTACATATACATACATGTGTGCATATAGATATGTGTGCATATAAATATATGCAGAACTGACCATGTCACTTCCCCACCTAATAAACTTCAGTGGCTCCCCAGGTGGCTTAGTAGATACAGTGCTGGGCCTGGAGTCAGGAAGACTTGAGTTCAAATCCAGCTTCAGAACTTACCAGCTGTGTAACCCTGGTCAAGTCACTTAACCTCAGTTTCCTCATCTATAAAATGAGCTGGAGAAGGGAATGGCAAACCACTCCAGTATCTCTGCCAAGAAAACTCCAAGTGGGGTCACAGACTAAAAAACAACTGAACTACAAAAATCTCCTATAGAATCAAATATGAACTCCACTCTTCAACTTTAGGTCCCTGCACAACCTGGCTCCATACTTCTTTCCAGTCTCATATATCACCCCTCTGGCATACTCTGAGAGGAAGGCAAACTCTCCTTCTCTTTGCTCCTCACATGAAGACACCCTGTCTCCTTTCTCCTTGTCTTTGCACTGGTCATCCTTCCTGTATGTAATGTACTTCCTCTTCACCTCTGTCTCTTAGAATCCCACTTTTCCTTTGAAATGCAACTCAAGTACCATTCTACTAGAAGCTTTTCCCAACCTTCCCAATGACTAATGCCCTCCTCCCCAAACTACCTAGTATTTAACTATATTTGCCTTCATTCTCTTTATATCTATCCTGTATATCATTATATATGTCAATATATATATGTATATGTATGCTTATTTTTCTCCCCCATTCAAA
The DNA here is from genome assembly GCA_011680675.1 of Gymnobelideus leadbeateri. NCBI lineage: Eukaryota > Metazoa > Chordata > Mammalia > Diprotodontia > Petauridae > Gymnobelideus > Gymnobelideus leadbeateri. The sequence continues at coordinate 648,468 of WOXC01009822.1, read as the reverse complement.
TGTAAGCCTCTTGCAAGCAGGGATTGTTTCAACCTTGGAATTTGTTTTCCTGATGCCTGGCACATAGTAGGCATTTAATAAATGTTTATTGGCTACATATATGTATATGCACATGTAGATATACATAACCAGATCCCAGTTTACCGTTAAGTCTTCAGACTTAATCTTCCTAGATATCTTTTCTGGCAGAAAGGAAAAAAATGTTAAATCTTAGCATCTAGTTTGGAAGACAGATTTACACATTTTTGTCCTTTCCCATACCCAGCTTCCACCACTACCACCCACCAACGTTTATGAAAAACTTCCCAGCCTATGGTTTCAATTGCAACCTGAGAGACAGCAAGCCATGGTGGAAAGTGCTGGATTTGAGGGCAGAGGACCTTAATTCACAATCTGGTTCCACTACAGGATAGTTGGATAATTTGAGGCAAAGCTCTGAATCCCTCTGAGTCTCAATTTCTTCCTCTGTGGAATGAGGAGGTTTTACTTTGATCACTAAAATTCCTTCCAGCTCTAAGGCTTCTTTCATGATCACCAGAGAGAAAGGAGATGCTTCTTGTGTTTCCTCCCTTTTCCACAAAAGCGTGACTGTGGAACAAGAGGGTGACTGTCATGTCTAATTGTTGCTACTGTTTTTACCATTCCGAGTCTGGTTCAGACTTCCCAGAGAATTGTGCTTCTCTCTTGTGTCCAGAGCACACTGTGTATTTAACAGCTTCTCACAATACTCTACACATTTCATTTGTCCGTCTCTAATGCTATCCATGCTTACTTTAACAAGGTAAAAAGGGAATAGAAACTCTAGCAACAGATTTTCATTTTGAACTAAGCAATGTGTTGTTTTCCTATATAATCATCCTTAACCTCAGGAAGAAGAGAAATCAGTGTCATTTGGTGAGCTTGTGTGGCTACTATTTGGTGTCGGGGAGCCTTGCTTATTCATTGGGTGTTTTGCCCAATATCTCAGCTTCACACATGCCCAGACATTGTCCTTATAGGAGCATCCTCCCTTGGTGTCACCTCCAGAAAAAGTGACAGATCAGGTCTGATATAAAGTTGTCTTTGAAAATTATCCTCACCTGTACTGTCAGATATCCAAAGGACTTTGTCTTGGTGTGTAACCCATGACAGACATAAAGACCAAGGTATCTCCTGACTTCCTTTCCACCAAATTAAGTCAATTATTTTTTTAACCTGTGGGATCCTGTCTTTTAAGTGATTTCTGGAAACAGGCAATGAAAGCTGTCTGTTATATAGCTCCTGTTTGCCTATCCCTATAGAGTTAAAATTGCTGAATTTGACAGTATAACAATGAACCTGATTAAGAACGTGTAAAAACAAGTTTCTTGAATTACTGCTCAGTTCCTTATCTTTGTGTCTTTTGCTATGATATTGTAGAGCTTGGATCATATGGAAAACTAAAATATTATGACACAATGACTGAGGAAGGTAAGAATAATTTTAGAATTGTTTGCTCTGGCTTTTTTTTTTCATTTTGGAGTGTCTGCTTCTCATCCATCTGTCTGTTATATTTATTTTCTCCTTGCATGACTTCAGTACCATCGTGTGAGATACTATGAACCTCTGTTGGCATTTTTGTCTTGTTTTTGCCATTGTGTTTCTTTGGAAATAGAGGCATGCGGTATCATGGGTGACCATTTTATTCCATCTAAACAATCTAAGTTATTCACTATTGTCAAAGATGCCCAAAGAACTGTTATATGTGTTTAATATGAACATGGGTACATGGGATTTTTGTTCCACATGCTCTCAGCCTCAGATGGCAATAAATATATCCATCCATGCACAAACATCCTCCTTTTGATGCAGCCACTGAGGAAAAGAATATATGATATGTGTGTGCTTTGTGTATGCAGTGGGAGGAAGCCAACTCAGAGAAAAGTTTGCATGCCAAGCTCCTTGCCAGACACTTCACCAGGTAGAGATATTTTTTTTAATTTGCTATTGTCATCGTCATTTAGTTTTTATTTACCACGAATGGGCCAGGCACTGATCCAGAGCACTACATGGGACACAGCATCAGCTTCCTAAGATACATTTATCTACAATCAATTTCGGAGTTTAAGATTCCTTGTGACTCCCACCCCTTCTCTTAAAAAAAAAAAGATAAAGATATATTTGTGATTTTGAAAAATGGGAGGGGTTCCCTAATGTTCATAGAAATGTTGAAAAGAAATCAAAGATGGTCTGGTCAGAAAATCATTTAAATGACAACATAAGAAAAAATAGGAAGAAATGTGATGCTAATCCTGCTTTTGTTTCTGGTGTCCTTTATTGCTGTGGTTTTCAAGAGACCTCCCAACTATTTTGCATGCAGAACTCACATTTTGTAGTAGTTGGGAAGAAGCATATTTGCTATCTTCTAGTGTCCGTCCCTCTGGCTTTCCACACCATGTCAGTGTGGCTACATTTACAACTCCTCAGTCCTTTCTTTGGTTTTGCCCTCATGCAATTTAGTGCATTTCTAAATGATGTTTTCTAAAGCAGCAATCTGCCATTAGGATACACACCTAGATAAAACCCTAGTTAAAGTATCCTGCTTCCAACTCTGTTGAATGTACCTGCTCTAAATTGGCAAGTCTGAGGAAGTTGAAGATAAATAGATGTCCTAAAAATGGGAGAAAGGAAAGAGAGCTTGGTGCAAGGCAACGTATTTAAGACTGAGGAGACCTGAGTTTTATCCCACCTTCATATACCAGTATAATTTAGGAGCCTCGGACAGGTCACATCCCATCTCTGGGCCTCTCTTTCATCTAGAAAATGAAAGGGTAGAGTGAGATGACTCCTCTACAATCCTTTCCATTTCCAGTATTCTATGAGCCAGGAAAAAAGAGGAATAGATATTTATAAAGAAGGGTTCTCTACCTGGTCCTTTTTTTCTTGCCTTCTTTTTGAGTCCCCCTTTTCTGGTGGCTCTAAGAAAGGCTCCCCTTTGTGGGATAGTTTACCTTCCTCTCTCTCTCTCTCTCTCTCTCTCTCTCTCTCTCTCTCTCTCTCTCAATCTCTCTCTCTTTCTCACTTACTTACATCCTGCTCTTTCTTTCTCTCTTTTCTTAACTAACCCTCTACCATCTGTTATGAACTGGGTAATGCAAATTTTCTCATCAGAATCCTTAGTTATTTTCATCCCCCTCATACTCTCCTTTTCCTTCCCTCTTTGTAAACATTAACAGCCCCAGCACTGGATTCAGCCAATCTTCTGCTGTCTCTCTTCTGTCTTCCTCACTGCATAGACTAACAAAAATCAAAAGAAGGAAAAAGTCTAAAATTTTAGTTCAGGGATAGAAGGTAACTGGTAGAAAGTAATCTATTTCTCGTGACAGGAAGAAAATCAAATTAAGACATCTAGCATGAACCAGAGCTAGTCTTTGGCAAAAATCACGTAGGTACTTTCCCCTTCAACACATTCCCTCTAATGCTGTTTCTTTTAATGTTTTTCTCCTGGAGGTCTGACATATTCACTCTCAGTATGTCCCACTCGCCACTAAGGTATTAGTTGTTATACAGATTAAAGTACTAATACTCCTTAAACCTTTTAACAGGCAAGTCTAAAAAAGATCAAAAAGCCTTGAAGAGCCAAAGAAAATCATACCACATAGGCAGCTAACTCTGATCCAGAGCCATGTGACGTGATTCATTGTAACAAGAGCACAGCATGATTATAGAGCTCAGAATTACCAATACAGTGCCCAGCTTGATCTTTCTTCTGATTCTTGAATTTCAGACTAATATTGTGCATGTGTAAATTGCCATGTCCTTTCTCTGCTCAAAAAATCTTCCATAGTTCCCCATTACTTACTCAACAAGCATTTATTAAACACTGACTATGTGCATTTATTAAGCACCTATTATGTGCCATGCACTATGCTAAGTCTGGGGATACAAAGACAGCTCCTGCCCTCATAGTCTAATGGAGGAAACAACATGAAAACAACAATGTAGAAATAAGATATATACAGGCCTAATTAGAGATAATAGAGAGAAGGCTTTAACATTAAGGGTAATTAGAAAGGTTATCATAGAAGATGGGATTTTAGCTGGGACTTGAAAGAAACCAGGGAAAGCAAAAAGCAGAGGTTAGGCAGGGGGAACATTCCAGGACTGGAAAATAGTCAGTGAAGAAACCCAGTCTGGAAATGAGGTGTCTTGTTTGAGGAGAAGCAAGGTGGCTGGTGTCAGTGGACCACAGAGCAGGGGGGTTGGAGGGAGTTAAGAAGACTGAAAGGGTAGGAGGTGATTAGGTTATGAAGGACTTTGCATGTCAAACAATTTTCTATTTTATCCTGGAGGTGATAGGGAGTCATTTAGCAAACAGGAGTGAGAGTGGAAGGGCAAGATAAATCAATTCCATACTTTAGGAAGGTTAACTTGACAGCTGAGTGGCAGGTGGACTGGAGTGGGTAAGGACTGGAGGCAAGGAAACCAACCAAGAAGTTACTAAATAAAGTTCTTGCTCTTTTTCATGGTGTGTAAGACCCTCCGCAGGCTAAGACGACCCTATTTTTCCCTGCTCTAAAAATTAATATGCAAGCAACTTATAATAAGCTTCAGGACTAATTTTCCCCCACTTGGAAGGATTGATAGGCAGTGACTGACTAGTCTCTGAATAAGAGAAGCTCATTTTACAATTAAAAATAAAGGTTCCATATTACCTATTTCTTTCCTTTTGACACTAAATTACTATATTTCCCTTTGTTCTTCTCCTGGGATGCATTATGGGTATGGCATAGTGCAATGGGAAGAACACTGCATTTGAAATCAGAAAACCTGGGCAACACCACTTACCTCTACCAATTCCCAACAATTTCAAGCTAGAAATTTGTAGCTATGTGTACCTTGCAATTTTCAAACAATGATTCTTCTTAGCAACTCCCTAGCAAAGGAGTGAACCCCAAAACTAACTGCTTTCTTTTCCACAGGTGCCAATTTAAAATCCAAGGATGTGTGCCAGAACAGAAGCTTTTAAATAGCAAATATAAATGAGGTTTGGGGACAGAGAGAGGTTTAAAGTGATTTCATCATAAAATGAATTAGCCTTTCCTAATGCAAATAATTATCCCCCAATTTATCTGTTTTATAAATCTGGATCAGGTTGTCTTAAAGCAGGGCACATCTGTAACTGATGTCTGCACATAATTTTTAAATTAAATGACAGGGCTGTTACTACTGTGCAGACTATATAATTTCCAACCCAGCATGCCCCTTCCTAACTCAGAGACAATTGGTATCATTCCAAAAGTCTGTGAGAGACAGCAAGGTAACTTTCCAACTTCCAATTATCGAGCAGTGCCCTGGTGTGCACAGAAAGGATTTCCAACATTGCAACTAGGTTTCATTCGTTTATAATTTAGCTCATTCAATACAACTCACCATACCCAGAGGACTCTTCTCTTCTGTTGACCTGAACAGATGTTCACTTAACAACCAACTACAAATATAACTGAACTGTTTTCATCAAATCAACTGGTCACTAACCATATACTCCTATGTTATAGATGGAGTCTTCCATCAAGCTCTCTGTGGGGGCTAAATCTGAGGGAGAGAGTAAATTTCACGTTTATCTGGATGTTTGACTAGACTGTAGGCACAATAGAGTTCAAACCAAGAACTGCTTTGGGGTCATATTGGCAGTGTGACCCTGGGAGCACTGTAACCTCTCAGGGCTCTAGGTCCAAACACAGGGCTCTAGGTCCTATCACACTTCCAGTGCAGCTGAACTAGATTAATATAGAAATGGGAAATATTTAACAAAATCAATAAAATTACAATAAAGTATAAATAATGTTAATATATGGTTTTCTAAGTCAATATGCAACCAGTCAATATGCTATCCATGTGTATAGTTTAGTGGTCCTTTTTCTATTTGAGTTTGACACCATTGCTCTAGAAAAGGGGTTCTTAACCTTTTTTTTGGGTCATGGACAGTCTGGTGAAGCTGGTGGGCACCTTCTCAAAATACTGTTTTAAAATGCAGGAAATAAAATACAGAGGGTAGTCAAGGAAGTCAATTATATTGAAAGAATTATCCAAATATTTTTATAAACAAATTGCAGACCCCAGGTTAAGAAACCCTCCTCTAAGACTAGATATTTCAGTGAAGGTGCCACCTTCCTCACCCAGGACTTTTCTATACTGTACCAAAGAAATGTTGGGTCCAGGTCTTATCCCTGTTAGCTAAAGTATCTAATTAAAGGTAACTTTATCAGCTCTGTCAATATGCCCAAAGTGCTGTGTGCAAAAACAAAGTTCCAAACTACTGCCTTTCTATTATCAGTCTCAGGGATATCTTTTAATAAAAATCCTATCAAGACTTTCAGACCTCATTGCACCATTTTTTTATCACCAAGGATAAAAACAAACAGTAAGAACAGAAAATTGACTCCCATAAGTGAAAGGAAGGAAGGAAGGAAGGAAGGAAGGAAGGGAAAGAAACTTTCCTATATAGAAACTGTTAATTTGATAGCAGATTGCAAAGGATTGGGACTTTTCCCAGGAGTCTTAGAACTGAAAATGTACAATTGCCATTGCAATCAAATTGGAGCACTATCATTATAAATTACTAGAATGTTTTTTCCTGCAAATCTTTCCTTAAAGTTGGGGGGTGGGGAAATATGGGGAAGGGAAGAAAGTGGGGATCTAATCTAACAAGAGACCAACATTTTAAATTAAGCTCAATAAATTTTACTTCTAGTTGATAAAGTTCTAGTTAAATCTGAAATTAATTGAACCCTGTCATCTAAGCTCCCAGTCATACTTAGTTGAGGAGTCTAGACAAGAATTGAAATGGCAGCACACAATTGATGATCATTTCTGTCTTCAAAAACACAGGAACTAGACTGGTGCTGAATTTTTTTATAAACCCATCTTTTCAGATCAGAGGCCAACTTTAGTCTAATGCTGAAGACAGAAGGCTTTACCCTATTAACATATTAAGTAAACCTGCAATACCCCAAGGAAAACTACTTGCTCATTATAAGAGACTCGGACTAGATGACCTTTCAATGTCCTTCCAGCTTTAAGACCTATGATTCATTGATTCTATTAGTACATCATAAAAGATAATATCATCCAATGAGGACAGCCTGTTTTAGTAGACAGAGGATGGTCAAGAAGTCAAATGAAAGGGGCAGCTAGGTGGCCCAGTGAATAGAGCACTGGCCCTGGAATTGGAAGGACCTGAGTTCAAATCTAGCCACAGATACTTCACACTTACTAGCTGTGTGACCCTGGGCAAGACACTTAACCCCAACTGCCTCGCAATAATTTAAAAAATTAAAGAAGTCAAATGAGAAGGACTTGAGTCCCAGTGCTTATGTTTGTTAGCCATGGAACCATGGATTTAACTTTTTATTTAAATTTTCTTGTCCATAAAATAGGAAAATAAAGTTTTTACTCCTTACCTCACAGGGCTATTGTTATGAAGATCAAATGAAATAATTTACATAAAGCACTTTGTTAACCTTAAAACCTGTATAAATGTAAGTTATAGTTAATTCAACTAAATTCAGCAAATATTTATTCAACATATTGTCATATGCATTGTGCTAGACTCTGGGGATGTAAAAACAAACAAAAAAAAAATTCCTGCCCTCAAGGAACTTACTTTCAGTTGTGAAACAAAAATATGGGCAACTGGGTGACAGTGTCAGGAACTCCTGAGTTAAAATCCAGCCTTGGACACTTACTAACTATAAGAGCCTGGGCAAGTCACTTCATCTCAGTTTACGCCATCTATACCTACCTCACAAGTTGTTGTCAGGATAAAATGAGGGAATATTTATAAAACACTTTGCAAAATGTAAGGCTCTATATAAATGCTAACTATTATTCTTATTATTGTGTATATAAATAAGTATATCATGAATAATTGAGAAAGGAGAGCTTATTGAAGACTAGGAGAATCAGAGAAGTCTTCCAGAAGAGGCAGCAGCTGAGTTAAAGCCTTGAAAGAAGACGAGGATTCTAAGAGATGGAGCTGAGGAGAGGAAGCATTCCAGGCACGGGGAACAGCTTGTGCAAATGCATGAAAGTGGAAAATGGAATACTAAGTTTGGTAAAAGGTCATTAGTCCAGTTTGACTGGAAAATAATTGATGAAGAAAAGCAGTGTGAAATAAAACCAGAAAGGTATGCAGAAGACAGAGTATAAAAGACCTTAAATGCCAGACCACAGAATTTATATAAACAATAAGGAACTAATGAGTTTTTGGTATGGTTTTATTTAACAAGTGAGAAGTATATATCAGACCTCTGCCTTAGGCAGATTATTTTGGCTTCTGCCATGACAAATGAATTGACAAGGGAAGACACTGAAAGCAGGGAGAATAATTAAGAAACTGTCCTACAAAGGGGATGAAATGAGAACCTGCACCAGAAGGGTGGCCATGTGAGTGGAGAGGAGATGGATGGGAGAAATATCTTGAAGGTAGAACAGATAACACATTGCCAATGATTGGATATAGGGTTTGAGGGCGAGGTAAAAATCAATCTTGACCCCAAAGATACAAACCTGGGGAACTAGAAGGATGGTGGTGCCATCAACAGAAGCAGGGGCATTTGGTTGAAAAATGTTTAGGGAAAGAGGGAAGAAGTTTTCTTAGACATAAGTTCGAGATGTCTACAGTACATGTTGGAGGAACTAGTCAATAGGCAGTTACCTCCCTCCCAAAATGATCTATTTATTTGACAAATATTTTACATACATCCTATTTTGTATATACTTATTCTTGTACATGTCTCCTCCCTTGAGAATATAACCTTCTGAGGGCAGGGGTGGTTTTATATATGGCTTTGTATCCCCTAAGCCTAGCACAGCATCTGACACCATAGAAGGTGCTTAATTCATTGTTTGTTGATTGAATGATGCATAACTAGGATACAGGAGAGAGATTAGGTCTAGATATCTAGATCTAGGAGTTACCTAAGTAGAGATAATACTTTTACCATGGAAGCTAATAAGATCTACAAGATAGTGTATATAAAGGAGAAAAAAGGGCCTAGGACATAGCCTGGGAAACCCACATGCTAACCGGGAAGTAAATGAATGATTCAGCAAAAGAGACTGACAATAAATGGTCATATAGGTGGGAAGAAAATGATTAAAAGACAAGGACTACCAAAGGAGGAGAACTTCCAAAGGACAGAGTGGTCAATAGCATCAAATACTGCAAAGAAACCAAGTAGAAAGATGACCGAGAAAAAGTCATAAAGTTTAGCAGTCAAGAGATCATTGGTAACCTTTACTGGTGACTTGGTGAAGAATCATTTCAAGTATTTGGGCTAGAAGCCAGATTGCAAGGGACTGGTTACAGATGAGTCTTCCTAAGACTTCAGCAGCATTTTGGAATAGAGAAATGGTAGGGTCTGAGAACATGTTTTAAGGATCCTTAGGCTTAAGTATGTGTGTAGATACAAGTAAAAAGGCAGTAGATAAAAGAATGGGGGTGGGAGGAGGAGGGAGAGAGAACAAAGAGCAGAAAGAGAGAAAGAGAGAGGGAAATAAGGAAAAGAAGGAGAGAGGACTATTGATGGGACAGGCTCCTGGAGGAGGGAATAGGATGGAGGACACAATGGGGGTTGGACTTGACAAGGAAAAAGACCACCTCTTCCTCAGACACAGAAGTGAAGAAGGAAAGAATGACAGAAGAGATAAAGGATGTCCAAGGTATGAAAAAGAAAGACTTTATAATGGATGGCTTCTATGTTTTCAGCAAAGTCAGAGGAAAGGACATCTGCTGGGGCAGGAGGTAGTGAAGGAAGCAGTAGGGGTTTGAGAAGAGAAAGTTTTGTAACAGTTCCTAAAGGGAATGAAATAGAGAATTAGTTAAGGAAGAATAAATTGGTACCAGGCACCCATAATGGCCCAGATAAGATTGGATAACATGAAACCAAGTCAGTTTAGTAATGTGACTTCTTGAAACAATATTTACAGAGAAGGTAAATAGGAGGGGTGGTCCATGGTCAAGAAGTGGCAATAGTATAAGGATGAAGGATGAAGGAGGAAAGACTATGCCTGATGAACTAGAACGCAACAAAGTCAAAACTGTGATAAGGGGAAAGTGATACAGGGACTGAAGGTGAGGGAGAAATACTGTGGTGAGGATGGGAAATAGCATTGGGAAGATCACAGGACATCACATCTTTTAGGATTGTAAGGTACCGTGTTGTTGTTGTTCAGTCATTTATCAAGCATGATCTTTGTGACCCCATTTGGGGTTTTCTTGGCAAAGATAGTGGAGTGGTTCGCCATTTCCTTCTCTGGTTCATTTTATAGAAAAGGAAACTGAAGCAAACAAGGTTAAGTGACTTGCCCAGGGTCACACAGCTAGTAAGTGTCTAAGGTTGGATTTGAACTCAGGAAAATAAGTCTTCCTAACTCTAGGCCCTGCACTCTATCCACTGCACCATCTAGCTGCCCATATTTTAATATTTTAGAAGTCATCTATACAAAACCCTTCATTTTATAGATGAGAGAAACAGGCATAGAAAGGTTAAGTGACTAAGCAAAAATCTGAACTAAAGTTACCTGACTCCAAACTGACCACATTGTACCATTTGTACTATGCCAAACTGTGTCCTTTGTGAGACAGAGGTGGGAGGAAAGGAGATTATTGTCAGGGAGGGCAGTTTTGGGGTTCAAAATCTAGAAGAGGGCATCATTATATCTAGTGAGCTCTAGAATATGACCTTCACATTGGATGGAAGAGGTAAAGAAAAACTGAATCCAGACTTCATATTTGTTCTATGAAGTTTGGATTCAGTCAAAGGACTGCACTTGAGGACCTCGAGGGCCCCCTGTGGCCTCGAGGCTGCAGTTCCCCATTCCAGCTACAGTTTTTCTTTAGGATGTGTTCATAAAACCTGGATTCGGTTAAAAGGCCACAGTGTGGCCTTGAAGCTGCAGGTTCCCCACCCCTGGGACTGGAGGGCATAGGAATTGAAGAGTTTGTTGAACAGATAGCCCAGAGTGTTTGAGAAGATATCAATACATAAATCCATTCATTTGCAAAATAGCAAAGAGGCCAAATAGATTAGGACTGAGAGAAAAGTCTATTGCATTTAGTTAGGAGCTCATTGGTTATGTCAGAGACAACAGTGTCAATGTTGGGATCAAAAAATTAATTGTAATCTCTATCAAGAGACATATAGATAAATGGATGGACGGATGGTAGATGGGTAGATACATGAATTAGATAACAGATGATGAATTACTTAGATGATAAATGACAGATGAATTAGATGAATGATAGATGGATAGATGCCTTAGATAGGTGGGTGATCGAGCATTTTAAAGCACTAATTATATATCAGGTCAGTGCTAGGAAAACAAATGAAAACAAGCAAGATATCAGTTGCCTTCAAGGATCCTGCACATTCTAAAAGGGGAAGACAGTGCATAAAGGAGAGTGCCAGAATAAGGGACAGTATGAATACAGTGGAAGGCAGCTAGGTTGCCTGGCATCTACAAGACCTGAGTTCAAATCTGTCCTCAGACACTTACTAACTGTGTGGCCCTTAGAAACTCATTTAACTTCCATTTGCCCTAATGCACTGGAGAAGGAAATGTCAAATCACTTCAATGTCTTTACCAAGAGAACCCCCTGAACAGCATCGGTGTACAGGGTCATGAAGAGTCCAACATGACTGAATGACTGAACGACATAGGCATGTTGGCATGGTGTAGAAATGGCTAGGAAGTGACATGAAGGCTTGGTTTGGAGCAAGATGAGGCAAAATCCAGCCTCTCAGAGCCCAGCTTCCCAAAGGCAGAGCTGAAGGCCCCAGCCCCTGAGGGGAGGAGGTAGGATGATGGTTTTAGAGCAGTGGAGTGATTTGAGCTGGCACCCAGGAATTAAAGTGGAGGCCTTATTCCAGGCAAGACAGAGTGAAAGCTCACCTAATAGAGCCCAAGCTGGCTCCAAGGACAGAGTCCAAGAGAGGACATAGAAAGGATAGCTAGAATAAAGGTGGCATAATCTGGAAATAGTGACCAGGAAGCATAGACAGCCCTTTCTAGGAGATTGTCTGGGAAAAAGCAAAGTGATACATAGTCAAGGAAAAGTTTTAAAAGGATAACTATGTTTCTATAAAAGAAGGAGCCAGTGGATTAGGAGACATTGCTGATAAGAGAAAGCAAGGGAATGACTGACCGGTCAGGCTCCTGGAGAAGCTAGAAAGAGATAGAATTAAGGAACCAAGAAGAAAGTGGAAAGGTTAGCCTTGACAAGGTCAAAGCACACTTCTCATTAGAGACTAGAGCAAAGAAAGAGAGAACAGAGGATAACTAAGAGGGGTTTGGGAATGTAGAGGAGTGAGGAAAAGGAACTCATGGTGATTGGCCTCTATGTTTAACAGTCAACATGTCCTTATAAGGAACTTAATATGTGCTCTGAACTAGAGGTACAAACAAACAAAAAATCATTCTCTGTTCTCAAAAAGTTCACATGCTAATGGGGTTGACAAGATATTAGGTGTATACCAGATATGTACAGAATAAATGGAAGTAATCTGAGAGGGAAGACACTAACATCTGGGGACACCTGGAAAGGCCTCCTTTAGACGGTCGGATTTGAGACGAGTCTTAAAGGAAGCCAGGAAAACCAAGAGTGGGGGTAGGGATCAGAGCATTCCAAGCAGAAGAGACAGCCAGTAAAAAGACCTGAATAAGGGATATGCAATATCACGTTCAAGGAATTACAAGTAGGTCAATGTAGCTGAATTGTAGAGTGCTCAGAGGGGAATAAAGTGTAAGGAAAAACATAGACTAAGAAAGACTAGAAAGATAGGAATGAGTCAGGTTATTAAGAGTTTTCAATGCCAGAGAAATTTCTATTTGTTCCTAAAGGTAACAGGGAACCACTATAAGCAGGTGGTGGGTGCCAAGGTCAGATCTGTACTTTGGGAAGATCACTTTGGTAACTGAGTGGAGAATGGACTGTAGTGGGGAGGGATTTGAGGCATAAAAACAAGCCATTGCAATAGTCCTGGCAAGAAGTGATTGAGGCCTGAACTAGAGTTCTAGCAATGTGAGGGGGAAGAAGAGGATGTCTATTAAAGATGTTGGGAAGGTAGGAATAACAAGATTTAGTGCTGCATCAGATGTGTGGGATGAGTGAGAGTATAGTCAAGAATGATCCTAAGATCGTAAACCTGTGCTCTCAACAATAAGAGAGAAAAGTTTAGGAGAAGGAAGGGTTTGAGGAGAAAGGTAATGAATTCTATTTTAGAGATGGTGAGTTTGAGATACCTATGGGACATTCAGTTCAAGATTTCCAAGAGGCAATTGATAACTATAAATCTGACCATAAATTAGAAGAGAGATGAAAGTTGAATATATAGATCTGAGCATCATCTCCCTAGAGATAATCATTGAACCCAAGGGAGCTATTAGGATCGCCCAGTTAAATAGTACACAGACAAAAGAGAAGAGAGTCTGGAATAAAGGTTTTTAGGTTCTTTGCTAAGAGGGAGAGAGGAGGAAATGTATATGAGGAACGAGAAGAAAGGAAAAGTTCTGGAATAGCCACTATGAAATATATGATAGAGAGTCAATCATGACAGGCTAAATCAAAAGTCAAGTCAACAAAAGTCAAGTCAAGCAAGTCCATAAGCATTTATTTAGTGTTATCTATGTGCTAAGGGCTTGCTGGAAATACAGGTACAAGTAGAAATAAAGACAGTCAGGGACGGCTAGGTGGCACAGTGAATAGAGCGCCGGCCCTGGAATCAGAAGGCCCTGAGTTCGGAGCCGGCCTCTGACACTTAATCCATACGAACAAAAAAACCTAGCCGTGTAACCTTGGGCAAGTTACTTAACCCCAATTGCCCCAAAGGGGCGGCTAGGTGGCGCAGTGAGTAAGAGAGCCGGCCTCGGAGTTTGGATGACCCGAGATCAGATCCGGCCTCAGAAAATGAGCACCCACGCATAAATAATGACTAGCCGTGTAACCTTGAGCAAGTTACTTAACCCCAATTGCTTTAAAAATAAAAAAATAAAAAAAAATGAAATAAAGACAGTCCCAGACATTCGAAAAGGGGAAGACAAGAAAAAAAACTGAAAGAGGAGTGGGGGGATGGAGTGAAGGTACCCTTGAGGATGGGGACCAGTGCAGAGAAAGTTCAGGAGAGTCAAGAGTGAAGCATAGAGAGGAATGAAGAAGAGACTTGCATGGGAGTCATACTTAAAATGGAGGTTGTGAGAGGAACTAGTCAATCAAAGAGAGAAGCCAAATGGAGAGAGAATATTTCCAGTGTGTGAAGTCCAAGAAGTGAGCTCAGTATGAAGAGGTTCCTGGGCCATCATAGAGAAAGTCCTAGAGAGTCAGGAGTGCCCTCTGGAGTGAAATAAAGGATTGTCATACTTCAAAGACCCAGTTGAGATTATGACAAAAATTTATAGTAAACCCAGTTGGCAAGGTAGCATGACTTTTTCCATGATCACTCAGAAGCAAGTTACTAGGACTGGAAAAGTTTAGGTAGCAGAAGTCTGTGATGTAGCAAGATCTGACTGGTGATAAGGCAAGGAATCAAGGTAATTAAGGATAACTTGTAAAGTATAGTAGAACAAGAATCTGCTTTGGATCATACAGATAGACAGAATAACTCTCAAATTAGTGGTGACTGAGTGATGGTGGTTAGAAAGAGGTTCTGAGAATGGTGGTGGGGACTAAGGAGTGTGCCACCTTCTCCTAGCCCCATATGCTGGGGGACATGGAAGAAGCAGCAACCCATTACAGTAAAAGTGGTCAGTGATGCCTTGCCTTCTAGAGAGAGCCAAGTTTCCATGAATGGATAAAGGAGAGATTGTAAAGAGGAATTTTGCTAATAAATAAGCAAAGTTTTCAGGAAATAAATAAGAATAACGTTTATTTAACCCTAAAAGTTTGCAAAGCACTTCCTCACAACAATCCTATGAGGAAACTATTAAACAGATTATGTCAGGTTTACAGGTAAGAAAAGAATGGGGTTAAATATACAAGGAGTCTCAGACTATCAGTATAGACTGCAAATCAGGCTACAACCTGACTGCTCATTCACCAATGCCCTGCTGTCCCCAAATCTTACTCTCCAGTGGTTCTCATTTAGCAATTCATTAACTCCTTAAGGGTTTACAATGATGGTCCAAGGGCTTCATACTAAAAAAAATGTAATGATACTACAAGCAGTAAACAATATTATGTGTAGTACACTCAGTTACCCTGGGGATTCACAACTCATTTTTTTTCTTATTGTTGAAAGGGATTCAATAAACAAAAACTGCTGGGAACAACTGCATCTCCTCCAGTGTGTCTCATCCTGGCATGGAGATGGCCCTAGACTCTCGATAGCTATCTCAATGGAGCATAAGCTCTAGGTCCTATTAAACTGGAAAGATTTCCCACATCTGCCTTTATATCTGTCACCTGCAGGTTAACCTAGCAAAAGCCATAGTAAATCATGAATACCCTCCATTATTGTGTAAAGGTTGCAATCTGTGTACAGTAAGGGAGCACCCTCATTCAAATCCCTACATTTGTTAAGCTTCTACATTGCCTAAGTCACCTGTTTGGTGGGAGGTATCCAAAGAAATGAAGCAGTTCCTGCCCTCAGACAACCTGACTCTTGAGGGTGGGGAATGGGGATATAAGAGATACACAAGTAGATAAAAAGGTTTGGAATCATCGTTGTTGATAACATGTTAAAGAGACAATCAGAGAAGAGATAGGCAATTGGCTTGCAATGAACCCAATCAGCACAGCTGCTCCGTTAGCATTTAGCAGCACAGAGTAAGACTAGAAAAAGCAAATAGTAGGACTAACCCAGTGGCAGGGTTTGGTAAAGTATGATTGAAAATAGGACAATAGGGAAAAGAATTTGAAGTTATCTCCTGCAATATTGGAACAAGGCCTCCAAGGAAAGGAGTGGAGTTTTGACCTGAGGGAACAGAGAGGGATAAAGTGACTGGAGGTCATGACTAGGGCAAAAAAAAAATGTTTTTAGGAGAAAGGAGAAGAAGGGGAGGTGCAAGCATTTAAGGTTGTGCTTGGATATAGTAATGTTGTTGTTTGAAATCTTGGAGGTAGAGCAGTTATTGATAACTGTCAGACAAAGGGCCTGATCATTCCTAAGTGTGACTGGAGTGAAAATGGGAGTCATAGCAGTTTGTTATTGTTGTTAATTGTTGTTGTTCAATTGTTTCAGTGGTGTCTGACTTTTCATGACCCCATTTAGCATTTTCTTGGCAACGGTACTTGGAGAAGGTTTTCCATTTTCTTCTCCAGCTCATTTTATAGCAGTTTGGGAGGCTGATAACTGTGATCCCATGGTGTTCAAGGAGCATTAGTGACAATGAATATTTTAAAGCATCGAAGAAGTTTATTTTTTTTAATAGCAGGGTAGGGTCCATATCTGGAATGATACAAAAAGGTAGTATTGTCTAAATAGAATTTTGAGAATACAGATATATGATATAATCTATTTACATAGAAATGCCCAAGTTATTGGCTTTCTTAAATTATTTTCAAGTATATTCTTGCTTTATTTTTCTATGAAAAGAGTTTTGGTTAAGGAAGGGTAGAAAGGATGAAATCCTGATAAACCTAGAAACAGTGCTTTTGCTTTGATAAATTGCTTTGGAATATTTCTTTTTGTCAGATACCTACAAAATCCAAAAGGGTGGGAAAAGAAGGTGGGACAAGTTAAGGTGGGGTATGTGACAGTAATCAACACAGATTTCTCTGAATCAGACTTGAGAATAAAACAAATCTGTGTTATGATGTTTTTCCTGTGGGTATTGTGAGTTATTTATATGGTGCATGGCATCAGAAAGATCAGAATAGTTTCTTTCAAAATTGATAATTTGAGTAAACAGAATGATAATCAATAATAAATAATATTCTGTTGGTGATGCTGCATGTCTGAAAGTTATGAACTCCTTGAATCTCCAAAAAATTTAAAATTAGTGTCACCCAAAAGGAGATGGAGAGGTACGTGGTTGGCATGAGTAGGCTGCAACCCATCACCCATGAAGAATTGTATGAAAGAGGTGGTGTAAGTGATATTATCAGAGAAATGTGTGAACAGAAAATAAGTGGGCAAATCATGTGGTAAGAGCAAGAGATAACATATAGATAGGATAGAGAGATGATAGAGAGAAATAGATATAGAGAAGGATAATAGAAAGTGATGGATGGATGTTTGGATGGATGAATGGAGAGGGAGGGAGGGAGAGAGAGAAAGAGAGAGAGAGAGAGAGAGAGAGAGAGAGAGAGAGAGAGAGAGAGAGAGGCAGAAAGAGGCAGAGAGACACAGAGAAAGAGAGATCTTAGGAGATAGATAAAGTATTTTACCAGACACTGTGCTACGTACTGGGTATACAAATACAAGCAACAAAAACAGTTCCTACCCTCAAGGAGCTTGTATTCTAATGAAGAAAGAAAAGATATTTTAAAGGAGAGCTGGAAAGCAAAGGGAAAAGAGCAATATCCAGGAGGCAAGATGGAAAAGTCCAGAGAATCAAGCGATGAACTAAGACAGAATCAAACATGGATGGTTCGGGCTCTTCAAGATATAGTGGTCCCAGGCAGGAAGGAACTCACCAATCAAAGGAGGGGCTGCAGTAATGAAGGCATCTTCAGGGTAAGAAGGCTTCTAGAGAGAAGGAATACCTACATCCAAATCACATATCCATTTAAGTATTCAAGTGTTTCTATCTGAACCTTCATATAATACATTCTGCTCATGGAATATGATATATGGTTAAAGTCTAGATTTCTAGAAAGAGGCAAAGAAGAAATATTTTGGGGTAATATTCTCAAAGGTGCTTTTATTTTTTTAAGCTAACTACTGTCACATTAAAAAGCTTTTTTTAAAAAAATGATAGAAAATAAAGGGCATGAGGAAGGAAAATAATATTCAATAAAACTATTTTCAAGTTTCCTATAATATTGCCTACTCTCTCCCCCACTTCCCTCCCTTTGATCCAAAAATAAAGAAATAAAAGTATACCTGTAAGTCTTGCTCACCAAGCTTTATCCCAGAGATTCCTTCGCACTTTATTGCTTTTTTTCGTGCCTGTCAATCAGTATTTCTTAGTGCGTGAAATGTATTGGGGCAGCAGGGAGCTAATCTGATTGCTAACCTAAAGAGTTCCCTTTGTAATACTGCCTATTACAGGTTCAATGGTGAAGAAGTGAGGGAATTTTCAGGGGTTATTTTAATTAATTAACAGCAGGGCAGAAGCCAAATCCATTTCCTTTGAGTGAAAAAGCTATCAAAAGGTTATTATGTGCTGCAGTTTGGGACAGTCTGTTTTATGTCAAAGCGATTTGGTCTAGGATCCTGATTCTTATTTGTTCCTTCAATCCCTGCATTTTCAGTCTCTGGCTTTATACTTTGATTTTCCCCTCCAGGACAGGAGCTCTTAACCTTTATGTGTGGGTCATATACCCCTTTGGCAGTCTGGTAAAGCCTATGGACCCCTTCTCTGAATAATGTATTATTGACTACATTCACAATAAAGGGAAATGCTAAGTTTCAGTTAGAGACTAGTGAAAATAAAGATGTCTTTTTTTTTTCCAATGCAAGTTCATGGGTCCCTTTAAATCTATCCCCAGACCCATCAGAGTGCTGTGCATCCCTGGTTAAGGAACTCCTGCCAAAACAACACTCTCCCAACTACAACACCCTTAGTCCTCTGAGACATGATTGTTATTTATTTCTAACTAAGGTATAGGAGAGTGATATGTTATATTCCAAGTTGTGATCCGGCCTCCATTATATTAGACTTTTTCAAAAGGTGATTGTTGGTCAGATCTTTTCAGTTGTGTCTGACTCTTCATGACCCCATTTGGGGCTTTTGGGGCAAAGATACTGAAGTGGTTTCCCATTTTTTTTCTCCTGCTCATTTTACAGATGAGGAAACTGAGGCAAGCAGGGTTGAGTGACTTTCCCAGGGTCACACAGCTGAATTCAGGAAGATGAGGGATGAGGCCCAGCACTCTATCCATTGTATCATGTAGCTGCTCTTTCAAAAGTTTACCTTAAAATATTCTTAATCATTTATCCTTCTCAAAAGCACCTAAAAACCACCTCAAGTCATAGGACCCATACCTCAAAGTGACATAGAGAGCCTCTATTTCAACTCCTCAGATTACAGATAAGAACTGAGGCTTAGAGTGGTCAGCTTGCTCGTGGTCACTCTGGTCGTGTTAAGCAGCAGAACAAGGATTCCAACCCAGGCCTCCCGACTCTAGGTCCCATGCTTCTTTTTGTTATACTATGCTGACCCAGATAAAAACTCAGAATCATGACCTAAAAAAGACATGTAAGCCAGGCCTCTGCTTCCAGGAGGCAATACAGACAGCTAAATATCTCTCTTGTCTTGAGAGAAGAATTTTCATGTATCACTAGCTTCAGTGAGTAACCAACCATCAGTATAGGACATTCTTCTCCAGAGCTAACCTGAAATCCATCCTGTTAAATGAGCTCCTCTTCTGTCCTCACTGAGGATAATGAACAGCTACTTACCATCTTCCAATTTTAAGATTATGGATCTTGATTTTAAAAGCACACATCTGGGCGGCTAGGTGGAGCAGTGAATAGAGCACTGACCCTGGAGTCAGGAGGACCTTAGTTCAAATCCAGACTCAGACACTTAATACTTACTAGCTGTGTGACCTTAGGCAAGTCACTTAACTCCAATTGCCCTGCCTTGCCCCCTCCAAAAAAAGAAAAACAAAACAAAATAAAAACACACATGACAGGTTCTCATATTCTAGAGCTATTAGAACCACCCTTTTAATGGACTCCCATAGATTCTACTGGGGCAGCTAGGTGGTGCAGTGACTAGAACACTGGACTTGGAATCAGGAAGACCTATTATCTTCTTAAGTTCAGATACTATCTGTGTGACCCTGGGCAAATCACTTAACCCTGTTTGCCTCAATTTCCTCATTTGTATAATGAGCTGGAGAAGGAAATGGCAAATCACTCCACTATCTTTGCCAAGAAAACCCCAAATGGGGTCACAAAGAGTCAAACATGATTGAAACTACTCAACTCACTCAACTCATAGATTCTTCCTCTAAGAAAGGACAGAGTTGAATTACATGGTGTCTAAGGTCCCCAACAGGTCAAATATTCTAAGATTTTATGACTGCAAGTGTGTCTTGTAGATATAGCCATCTGGAACAGGTCTGGCTGAAACTAGAACAAAGAAGAGATCACAAATCTTTCTGGTTACAGGATTTAAAGAAAGTATGGTCTTAAAGGATTTTAGATCTGCTAGGAATTAAATTCATATCCTATTTGTCCTCAGAAAAATGCATTGCAATTTCTTAGCAAACTCTGTCCGTTGGCCCACTCTCTTCACTTCTTTAGCCTTTTTAACCTTAGTATAAGCTAAGGAAAGTTTATATATTGTCTTTCTCAATAACATGGAAATCTTGGGGTGTTAGTGCAGAGAAGAGGGGAACTCAAGGGTGGGAGCCTAGAGAGGGAACTATACCTTGTTTGTGAGTCACTGTTATAACATAACCAAGTATATTTTCATGATCTCCTGCCCTGTTTCTATAATCAGTTCCCATGCTACCTACCCAGCAAGGCTGATCTTACATTTCCCTAGCATTTAAGATCATACAAGTGAGGCTGGAAACAGACTTGTAAAACACAGGATAATTCAATTCTGAGACATTCTTTTTTTGTTTTTTGCTTTTTTTTTGGAGGGGGGAAGGCAGGGCAATTGGGGCTAAGTGACTTGCCCAAGGTCATATGGCTAGTAAGTGTTAAGTGTCTAAGGCTGGATTTGAACTTAGGTTCTCCTGACTCCAGGGCTGGTGCTCTATTCACTGTGCCACCCAGCCGCCCCAAGACATTTTTCTCTTATTCAGACTTGGCTTCCAGAATGTAGGGGAAGAGAAGAATAATGCTTCTGAGGATCCCAGTCTTACCTAGCCACCTCTCCATCTTGGCACCAATCAACAACTACTCCTAACTATCTAAAGAGGACAACATATCTTCCTGGCAACCAGGAATCACTGGAATCACTATAGGTTACTATAATGAATCTAGGAAAACTGGCAGGTCTCACTGGTTAGTTCAGTCACGCTCCTAGTCTACTAATGAGGGCCTTCAGCCAAGGAATAACAAAAACATATTTGAAGCTACCTTCTATTAAAAGTACTGCTCAGTATGTTTTTAAGTTTCTACAGGGTTTTAACAGTTTTAAATAGTATGTGGCTAGTTAATTTTCTGCATATTTTATCATGTTTATTTTATTTTCTGGAGCTAGTGTTAGGTTACTATTTCATACTTCAAAAAGGGAGAACAGAAACTTTCAGTGAGTTTGACTTCAGTTACTGGAAAAGTTTGGAAAGTACTATTAAAGAAATGGTCATTAATTGTCTTGAAAAGGCAGCAGTGATCAGAAAGGTTCAGTATGGCTTCATCAAAAATAAGTCAATCCACACTGAACTCATTTCTTCTTTTGACAAAATTATTAAACTAGTAGATTGGGAGATGCTATAGATTAAAAATGTACCTAGATTTTAGCTAAGTATTTGATGTGATTCTTAAGGAAAAGATGGAGACGTGCACTAGGCAGTAGAACAGTTAGGCTTGGAACTAGCTGAATGATCAAATCCAAACAATCAAGTATTTATTAAATACCTATTAGTAATCATTATTGGTTCCAGGTAAAGTTGAAAGTCTCCAGGGGTCTGTGTTTGATTCTATATTAACACTTTTACCATTGAATTCCTCTGACCATTGAAACAATTTTTAAATAGCATGCAATTGCGGGGCAGGGAGAAACTTAACCCTGAATTATTCAAACAATAAATTGGCGATCACAGTGAAAAATGGGCAACAGAAATGCCAACTAAATAATCCAGGTTTAAACAATGTAAACTAATTGCTACAACAAGGAGACCAAAAGGGTCCAGAAAGCACCTTAGCAAACATCTGAGTTACTTGCCAAACAGTAGAAAAAAATCATTGCAAAAGCAGCACCAGGTTAGACTATAAACCCCTTTATGGTTTAAATTTATAGGAAAAGTCTTATAAAGAATGATTGGCACTATTGTCTCACAAAGCAGAGAAAGGCAGTGGAGGATAAAATGAGCTTAAAGAAAGTTTAGGACATCCCACTGAGCAAAGTTGTCCGGAAGCATTCAAAAATAAAAATGGAAGGAGAGCAACAAACAAGAAAAATGGGAAAGAAGTGTAAGAAGAAAACACTACCAAACTGTTTTCTCCATCAAGTAGAGTGGAACTTCCATGCTTGTATCCTAACATCACAGTCACATATGTGCTAATATGGGAGGTGGAAATAGCACTAAACAGAATAAATAAGGGTAAGGAGACTAGAATGGAACAACTATATAAGGAGGAAATCCATGTTGGAAGTGAAACTATACTAAGGGGATTATGAGAAAAATATAGAAGCCTAAAGGAGGATAATATGTGAAGGGCATGAAAAGAAAACTCAGACTTTATTAAGACTGAAATAAATAATGGAGAAACATCAATAAAAACCAACCCATATATTTACTCTTCAGTCTATAAAAATCATTATGAAAGTCATCTCTCAATGAATCAAGAGTATACTTTTTCACATTTGTTATGTGAAAATAATTAGACTCCCTCAAGTGATATTCTACAATGGACCTTGTCTTTATCATTTCACAATTAACTGAAAGATATAGTGAATATAAGATCCCATTGTGTGTATTATTTGTTGATTATGAAAAAGCATTTGTTTCAATAGAACAAAACTTTAGCCCTTACAAGACTTTTTTACAAGGGGTCTCTCATCCATACTTGAGGATTATTCAAATTCCTTGGAAGATATATAACCCTGTTAAATAGTCCTTTGATAATAAACATCAGGTGAATCATAAAACAGAGAACTATAGACTTGTTGATTTCAGCTTAATAATGTTCTTATGACAATTGGAGAGTCTACCTTCAAAGATCAGTATAGTTCCCAATTTATCTCTGGCTGATCAGTTGATTATATTGTCCTTCTTCCCCATCTCAGGGCAAGAAGTTTGCCATTACAGCAAATATTACATAACTATGTCCCTCTGGGATCTACTTCTGACTCTCTGAATTTCTTTTTCTACCATGACCCAATAGCCTTCTCATCCTGGAAGATCACTCCAGCCCTAGAGGCCCATCTTCTGACTAGTTAGTCTCTCTAGGAACCTCCATGTTAAGGAACATTCCCAGGCCAGCTTTGTTCTTTCCTTCATTCCTCTTTTGGCTCTCCTTCATTCCACCTCCTACTTTCCCCTTCTCCCATCCCACCCCCAACTTTTCAGCTTCCTTTTATGTGTTAGCTTCCCTCATTAAAATATAAGTTCCTTTAGGGTAGAGACTTTCTTATTGTGTTTGTATTCCCAGCACTCAGGACAATACCAGACACATAATGAGGACTTTTGTAGCAGCAAGCACCCCAGCATCCCCAGAGTGGCTGCCAACACAGGTTCTTAGACCTGCTTTTGTAAAGGAAAGCAACTCAAAATCAGTTAACAAGCTTACTTTGATCAAACAAACGTGTTACCTAGTTCAGGGGGAAAAGGTCAGCACCCCGAACTTCAGAGTATACAGACAGATCAAACAGACAGGCTTCCCAGCTGTCCAACAATTATCAATACCAAAATCACAGTTACCAGAGAGGGAAGCATCAACATCTGGGTTTTCAAAGCCAGGGGGCTCTCAAGGGCTGCCCAGAGTCTCATCTGGTCAAATCACACAACACTTCTCAAAGTGAGCCCCAAAGCAAAGCCTCAAATCAGGGATTATATAGTCTTCTCCTGGCTCAGAGAATGTAACCACCCTCTTGACCCACTGCCCACTCACACAGCATCAAGGTGTGGTCATTCCTGAAAACCAAGCCTCCTACCACAGGCTCCATGTGACCACATTCAGCCTATTGGGAGGCAGAATACATTTTCAAATCAAGGAAGCTTTTCAGAGTCTCTTAAAGCTAATCAAAGTCTCTTAAGCCAATCAAAGGGCCTAGGGGCAGGGAAGATCTTCAAATCTGCATTTCCATTACAACTTGATAATTTTTTTTTAAGAAGCAGGTAGGTGGCTCAATGGATAGAATGATAGACCTAGAGTCAGGAAGACCTGAGTTCAAATCCAGCTTTATTTACTTGCTGTGTGACCTTGCAAAAGTCACTTGAGGTGTTTCAGCCTCAGTTTCTTCATCTGTAAAATAAGGATAATAGTAGCACTTAGTTCACAGGGTTGTTGTGAGGATCAAATGAGATAAGATGTAAGAACATTGCAAACCTTTAAGTGCTATATAAATACTAGCTGTTATCATTTTTACTTGATTATACAAGGTATAACATTGCAATGCCAGTTAATTCTACTGCCTTAGTGACCACCAAAGCCCAGACAAGACATATCTTTCTTTGTCTTGGCCCCAAAGTTTCTAACCAGAACAGCCTTTTACTACACAGCAGGTTCAGAATTGGGCCCACCATTATATTTCTTGGCTTTTCTATATCCCATAACATCCTCAGGAAACTGACATTATTGAAGACTGAAATGGAATTTTAAAACAATAGTTTTGTCATCATGTCCCTCATTATCAGCATCAAGCATCCCATCTCCCAGAATTTTTGATAAATGAGAGTTACTATACCCTAAGAAGGAGGAAGGCTCACAATTCTAGCCATTCCTTGGATCCAGCCTCCTCTTGGCCTGACTCTTAACTCTAATCCCAATTGAATCTCCCCAGCCCTTTCTTATTCCAAACCTCACAAGACATCTGGGTCTTACAGTTTTTACCCTTCTCAGAAGGATCTCTAGAATCTGGAAACATGATTCCAGTCCTCTAATCTGGACACCTCCTTTTTTAGAAAAAGTCTGAGGGACCAAGGGATTAAAATGTAGGAAGATGCTTTGCTTTTTAATGATATGAAGGAAGTAAATCTTTTTATACAGATGTGGGAAAGATGCTGCATAAACTATACTTTTTAGAATACATTGCTTTATGTTTTTGTTTTTATTACTTGTATTAAACTACTCCTCCAATATTGCTTAGAGTACTTCCTGACCTCATAAATGTTTTTAAGTTGTTTTAGTGAAGAAAGTTGCACTAGAAAAGTTTTGAGACCTTGCCACCAAGGGGTTAAAATGAGCAGCACCTTTTTTATATCAGCTGATTTGTCATTAATTGGATGGAGAGATCATTCCTGAAATTATCATTGCTTTGCTTTCCTTGCTGCCTAAGGCAAAAGACACCTACTATGGAAAATTGGTGTCAAAAGGTTTAAGCAGAATCCCCATTGCCCTTAAGGAACATCTTTCTGATCTATCTTTTCTGATTTTTCTTGCCACAGCAAATACAGAGTCAGGGAGGAGTAATGTCTTATTTAAATTCAACCAAGAATTATATCTTTTTAAGTCTTGTTATGAGTAAAATATGTTTTAATATTTAATATCCTTGGAGATCTCAGTACATTCTAATTCCATACCTGAATTGCCAAAATAGGTCTGGCCAAGAATTGGGAGGTATGTCTTAGTAGATAGCAATTCCTCAGGAAAATATTTGGGATTTTTAACTGAACAGAAAGCTCATATTAGTCAACACCAGATTAAGAAAGCAGATGTAGTCAAGGTATAGCATCCATTAATAAGACTATAATGGTTCTACTGTCATATTCTGCCCTGATCAAACCACATCTGGCATGCTGTGTTCAGTTGTAGGTGAGGGTATCCAGAAGAGGGTAATCAGAGTAGTCTATTCAAGTCAACAAACATTTATTAAGCACCAATTTCAATTCATATCATATAAGGATAAGTATTCATATCATATAAGGATTCAGTTAAAGAAACTGAGGATGTTTAGCCTAAAAAAGAGAAGCTTTGTTGGGGGGGAAGGTGTGAAAGGAGGAAGGCACCATAATTGCTGGCTTCAAGTCTATAGAAGAAAGATTAAGTTTGTTCTGCTTGGTCCTAAAGGAGCAGAGCTAGGCACAATGAGCAGAAATTGCCCAAAGTCAAGTTTAGGCTTAATATAACTACCCAGTACTGCAGGAAAGATTAGATTTAGAATTTTAGCAAGTGTCTTGAACCCTACTCCTATTGAAACCTACAACTATTCTGCCCTATTCTCTGTCTTTTCCTCCTCTACTTCTCCTTCAATTCATAATTTATTTATCAACCAACAGCTCTTCACTAAGTGCTTTTTATGTGCCAGACATTTTAGATATAAGTACAAATAATCAAACAATCCCTACTTGCAATGAAAACTAATATATACAGGACACTTTCTAGGCTTTGCAAGGTCATAAAAATTAAATTATACTGTCCCTGCTCTCATGGGGGATATAATACCTATACAAACTAACTGAGATGAAATAGGATATGGTTCATTCAAGAGAGATGCAAAAAAGGGTATCCTAAAAGGATAAAGAAAAGGCTCATTGCTAACTCAAGCAGAGATCAGGGAAGACCTCATGGAGTAGGTGATATTTAGAGGAGAGATTGGTGGGGAAAGATATTTCAGCTTTTAAGAACATATAAGCAAAGGCAAAGAAATAGTAAGAAGTGAGGTTGACTGTATGTGGAGGAAAAGACAGGGTAGACTGAAATGTAGATGATATGGAAGAGAAGAGAAAGGAGTCTGCATGAAGCTGCCTAAGGTCTTAAGTTGTAGGCTAAGGAATTTGGTCATTTTCAGGTGGTTTGGTTGGTTTGTTGATGGCTGTTCTTCATTCTTGAAGAGGACCAAAATGACATCACGATGCTAGAGTCAAACTTCAATGTGTCCAACTGTGGTTGATCAGACCAATACAAGTTGGGAATGCTCTACCACAGGTCAGACACAAATAGTCCATGTGAACATTTGAGGTGGATTCTCTAAATTTTTGTATCCTGTGTTTGAGCTGTTTGAGCTGTTTCAATTCTACTTTGCTCACAGAGCACAGCACCTTCTCTGATATGGGCATGCCATGCTGGGCAGTCCTGTGCCAGTGCCTCCCATGTCACACGATCAATTCCAAAGAGAGACCTTGAGAGTGTCCTTGCATTGCTTCTTCTGACCATGTGAATGCTTGCCCTATAGTTCTCCATAAAATAGTCTTTTAAAAAAAGACCATTCTCAGGTAGGCAATAAAGAGTAGAAGCACTTTTAATAGACTGGCAAGATTAAATCTATGCTTCAAGAAGACTGGTCCATTTCTGAACTGATTTCCTTCTTTCTTCTGCCACTTATGTGGACTTTATAGTCCCCCTTTTCCTTTTTGGGGCATCTCAGGTACCATCTTCTGCATGAATCTTTTCTTTTTCCTTTTCCAACTTCTAGCCTATCTTAGCCTCTATTACTTCTCATGTTTGTCCATTTTTTAAACTTGATATTTATACATTGACTGTGGCACAAACAGAAATGACAGGTCCAAGTCCAAGTCCATGATCATGCCTCTTTTTAAAACTGAATTTTCATTAGTATTTATCAGAAGCACTTTCCTGTGATAGCTCATCACTGTTCTAGTTCTCTGTCTGGCCTCAGGTTCCATTGCCTCCTTCACCAAATAGCATCTCAAACTTCCTTCCTAGATGTTAGTATTCAGTCCTGCATTGCAGGGGTTTCAGTCTTCTAAATTCTGTGAAAAATGTATCCTTTTTTTTAAGTTGGAAGCTTTGATGCAAGCTCCTGCTTCATTTAGAAACTGCAGACTGTCATTAAACTCATTTATATGGTCATGTTTAAAGGAGAAGCCAAATCAAAGAACTAGGATGCTTAACTTACCTTCCTGTCCATTGTCAATTGCCCCTCTAATAATACAGTTCGATTCCAGGGAAGCTCTTCCTGTGATCCAGCTGTCTTCAATCAGGCCCGTGTTAAGCCTCAGCCAAAATATTTAAAATAAGGGTTAGGGGAGCAGTCGCAGATGCTTGATGCTTTGATTGGTTTTATAGTCATTTCAAAGGACCTTAATAAAACCAGGCCTTTTATCTATGTCCCTAATGGTCTGAGAATCCAAAAAAAGAGCAAAAGAAGAAAGCAGGTTATTTGTATACATTGACATGACCTTCTATGAGGGCAGGAAAGAGCAATACCTGGCAGTGCCACCGCAAGGAAGCCGACTCTACTTCTGAATCCTTTGCAATGATCCTCTTCATCCCTCTCATTCTCTTTCTCCCTCACACCCTTTCTTCTCCACCTCCTTCTCTCTTTCTTTAGGACGATTCAGAGAAAAGGCTTCTATTCTTCACAAGATTGCCAAGAAGAAGTGCCAGGTGGATGATAATGAAAGGCATGCTGGAACTGCCAACCATATGGGTGAGTGCAAGATAACACACGGACTTGGCGTTTCTCAGGATTCTACTTCAACATTGAATGTAACCCCAACATGCTGCAGTGGCTATCCGGAACCATACAAGTGTCACAACTAAGCCTAGGGATATAAGTTTCCATCTGTCTTTGTGTGAGCATGGGGTAGAAGAGTCAAAACATGTCCAAAATGTCCTCTGCATAACTCAGAGGGATGCCTAAGGAATCCTGGTAGGAGACTGAGATGAGATTTCAATTCAATTTCATTCAATGAGCATTTTCTATAGCTGTCCCCTATGCCTGGATTACTCTCACCTATTTCCACGTCTTGGTTCTCCAGGTTTCCTTTATGTTCCAACTAAAATTCTACCTTCTACAGGAAGCCTTTCCCAGCACCCCTTAATTCTTGTGTCTTGCCTCTTTAATCACTGCCTATTTATCCTATATATAGCTTATTTGTAAATATTGCCCACAATATTTACAAAATTTGCAGTATTTGCATATTTTATTTGCAAATTTACAATCTTTACAAATATAAAATTTACCATATTTACAAAAATCATTGGCTTATTATCTCCCCCATTAGATTGTGAGCTCTTTGAGGTCAGTATCTTTTGACTTTTTGTATCCCCAGTCCAGCTCAGCTCCTGGAGCATAGTAGATGCTTAATAAATATTGACTGACTGACTGACATATTAGATGCCTACATAGTAGAAAGAACTGTGCCAAGAACTAAGGATACAAAGACAAAAGCTTAACAGCCCTGCCATCAGGGAGCTTCTAATGAGGGGAAACAACTTGTATATAGATGAGTCACAAACAAAATATCTACAAAGTAATAGTAATGGGGGAAGAGGTGCATTAGACTCTAGTTTCTGACCCCTAACCAAAGACCACAATGTTTTAGGAAGTCCACACACAGATAGTTTTCCTCAGGTAGAAATTCACTTTGTTAAAAAGAGGACCCTTTCTAAAGGGCTTGATCTGAGGACCCAGCATTTACTCTGACACCATTGCCTAGAACAAATTCATTGAGTGACAAAGTACCAGCTCACAACAACATGACACTGTCCCTGCTCATCCCCACTCCTTTCTGATGAATTCAGCGATATCGCCACACATCTATTTCAGTCTCTTTTAGCTGTGCATTGTGTGGTAACCAGATCATGACATCCCAGGGTTTTATTTTAACTGGGAACGTAATGTTCCTATTCTTATAACTGTAATGCTAATATAGCTCTCAAATTCTAAATTCAAACTAAATTTACCCCAATCTCTGTTTTATAAACTATCCCATTACTTAGCAAACTAAAATAGTCTATAAACAAAATGGAATACTGCCGTACTATAAGTACTGTACATTTATTAGGGAAGGTGTAGTATTAATGATTATACTAGCTTCTCATTCAGATTAAATCTTTGTTCTCCCACCAAGGATCAATCTAGCGTTAATTGTTAAGTAAATACCCATAGCCAAAATAGTTAAACCCCATTAAATTGCCCAGAAAAAAGTTCTTTAGATAAACTTGACTTTTCACTGACCTCTAGGTTTTCATCTTCTACTGAGATATCCAAGCCTGCAGTGGCAACATGGATACAAGATATATTGACTAATGTTTAGAAGGCTTGGGAGCATCTTTTTTCCTCTCAGTATCATGCTGCATTTGCAAAACAGACTGTTAGTATGTGGAGTTAAATGGTGCTGCTCTGTAAGCAGCATTAACATAAATAAAATTCAAGGTTACAGAATTGTCACACTTCAGAAATGGATCCTACTGACTTCCAGACAACCTGGAACAATTGTTCCCCTTGAATGCTGGAGCAAGCACTTGGGTCAAAGTCAATGGCTATTAGGAAACAATTTATAACAACCCCAATGATCCACTAGATTCAAAGTAAATAATGTATTTCTTATCCAAGGCGGGGCTTTCCATTCTCATACAGGTTGTCTCTATATTTATTATACAAAATTCCCCCTTGTCTTAATTTGAATTAGAGTCATACTTATGTTGTATGGACAAACTAAATATCCTATTGGATTCAGATGTTTTTTCCTAAGCCAACCTTTGTAAGAAGCTTCAGAAAGCCATCTACATGTTTGCAACTTGGTCAGCATTGCTCTTAATTATCCTTTTGCCCTGAAACATATTTCTTACCTCTTTGGGAAAGAGTAGGAAAGAAATATTCAGGGGAAGAGTAAAAGAGGGTCATTTATAAATTAAGTGAAGCTTCTCTTATAAACTATTCTTAAATGACTCCTTGGTAAAATGCCAAAGATTTTACCTGAATTAGAAAATGGTATAACTTAGAGGTGGAATAAATAGATGCCTACCTTAGGACATATGGAATGCAGTATTTAACAGGCAGATCAGAATATATCAGAACTAGGACACTCCCCTGTATCAGAACCAGGACACAGGACCCCAGATAGCCAGGGCAGCAACAGTGCCCCTTCAGAATATGTCAGGAGACAGAGGATATTGAAAAAGAAATAGGAAAGATGAAATCCTGGCATTAAAAAAAAAATACATCTATTAGCTTTGGCTCCTACCAGCCCCTAGAGACCATCAATTCTACCAATAAAACTTTTTCTCTTTCTCCAATAATCCTACATCTCTTTCTGACTTCTTTCATTCTATCAGTGGAACCACTATTCACCCAATCCACCATTTTAAAAACACTATCGTTCCCCTTCCTCTCATTCCCCATTCATTGATTATCTTTATTCTTTGTGTATGTGTGCATATGTTTCCATTTGTGAATGATGTCACAGAAAAAATAGAGCTCCCAAACAGTACAAGTGTTGAAGTGGAGGTGACACCACCCAGTGAAGGTTCAGGACCTGTGCAAAATGGAAATCTCTCCCATGGCATTGAGTCAACAGAAGTACAGGTACGTCTTTCTTTTGCTACTTCTCTTATTCTTCTTCAATTTGAAGTCATATTATAGAATCATAGAATTTTATTTCTTCCAGACTACATCAATGGCCATCCCACCCTTTACCCTACCTTCCCAATGTTGGTACAAAATTAATCAGTGCAAATTTAACTCTTTGTCCACTTTTTGTTAGTGAAAATATCAAACAAGACCAAGCCCCCATCCAAGTGACCAGGGAAGGTCATTTGTTCTTTCTCCCCCTCACCCTTTCCTATACACATGTTGGTTGGAATTAACTACCATGTTCTGTACTATTCTCCAGTTAGGTTAGCAACTATCTAATCATTGTTTGTTCTAGATGGTACTGTTGAAAAGTAGAGATGTTTAAAATGTTTAAAAAGCTTTACCAAAATAAAGGAAGGCTGCATAGTATATACTAAAGAGCACTAGAGTTAGAGACAAAAAAACAAGAGTTCAGTTTCCAGCTCCAGGAAATACTATCTGTGGACATGTCACCAAAACCTCTCTGGGCCTTACTTTTCTGATCTGGAACAATGGGCATGCTTGCCGTTGTTGTGAGGAAAGCACTTTGAAAAACTATAAAATGACATATAGTTTTAATGTAATTCTCATTATTATATTATTATTATTACATCTGCGGCTTCTGTCTGAATCTACTAGTCTTAATGTGTTTCCTAGGGGCCTAGATTATGGGGGCAGGGGTAACTCTTTACAAAGTGATGCTAGTGATAATTTAGTACCTGATTTCTTGACAGTATTTGCATAAAATCCTCTTTACAAACTGAAAGGACTCCAGAGAATGTTGTAAGGAGTATGTCTGTCTCCTCCGCCATCATTTACTTCTGGCCCGGAGTCCTGTTGTCCTACTATAATCAGCTCTGAGTAGGCAGAATGATTTGTGCCCACATGGATCAGCAGTATGGGGCAGGAATCAGGGAACTCTAGATCTATGAGTGATGCTTCTGCTTTAAACCTTCAGCAGGCAGCCCACCCCTGGAACACTATGGTCTAGATATCGGACTGCTGCCTTTGTCCCTATCAGACACCTAACACAAAACTAGCCATGTGACCTTGGGCAAGTCATTTAACCCCAATTGCCCTCCAAAAAGCAAAAAAAAAAAAAAAAAATGAGAAAGTTGTAACTGGCTGACTTGTAAGTTCCCTCCCATCTCTGACATTCTTTGATCTTATGAATAGCTCTGAAAGTAATTTCGAAAATGTAAAGTTCTCTGTGAATGTATGATGGTATTCCTAATGGTACTATTTCCTTTCTTCTTCCAGTATAGTGTCATTCTGCCTTCTTCTGAAGTCCCCACCATGCCTAGAAAAATTACTTATGCATAGTGAGCTTTCATTGATTAATTTATTTGAATATGGTCAGTTTTAGTTGAAAGTCAGGTGGACTTTGCCAGATCGGTCAATCAAGCATTTATTGAACACTTACTATGTGCCAGGCACTGTGCTAAGCCCTAGGGAATACAAAAAAAAGGAAAAATACAGTCCCTGCTCTTAGGACATTCACAATCTAATGAGGGAGAAGACAAATAAACAACTATATGCATACAAGATCTATACATAATATAAATGAAAAATTGTCTCAGAGGGAAGGAAAAAAGAGGAGAAGCAAAAGAGACCAGGAAAGACCTCTTGCAGAAAGTGTGATTTAAGTTGAGTCTTGAAGGAAACCTGGGAATCCTGGAGGCAGAGGTGAGGAGGGAGAATTCCAGGCATGAGGGACAACCAGTGAAAGGGTCCTGAATTGGGAGGTGGAGTGTCCTGTTTGAGCAACAGATAGAGTACATGGAAGGTAATGAAGTGTAAAAAGATGGGAAAGGTAGAAAAGGACTAGGTGTTTAAGAGCTTTAAAAACCAAATGGAAATTCAGGCTAAGAACCATGAGACTAGAATCTTGAAGCCATACAAAGAAAAGTTTCACAAATAGCAAGTCATTTTTATTACTTTGGTTATATAATCAACTTGCTGATAAAAATCAGAGGCTTGAGATATTTCTTTGAGCATTTTAAAAATCTAAATAGAAGGAGAATGAGTGTAGAGTACTGATTTTATTAATGGAGATTAAATGCCTAGAACATTCTACATAATTGTAGTTATTCTCTACATACAGGATAGAGTTTTCTTTTTTTATTTTCAATTCCAAATTCTCTACATCCCTCCACCTCCTTCCACATCCATTGAGAAAGCAAAAAAAAAAAAACCAAAACAATATTTGTTTTATGTATGAAGTCATGAAAAAAACATTTTCACGTTAGCCAAAGTACAAAAAAAAAGACAAGAAAAATAAGTAAAATAAAAAAACATACTTCAGTTTACACCAAGAGCTCATCAGTTCTCTCTCTGGAGGTGGATAACATTTTTCATAAAGAGTCTTTTGGAACTGTAGATCATTGTAATGAGATAGCTAAGATTTTCACAGTTGATTATCATTTTAACATTGCTATTCCTTTGTACAATATTCTCTCAGTTCTGCTCACTTTGCTTTAGTTCATACAAGCCTACCCAGGTTTTTCTGGAACCATTCCCTTATCATTTTTTACAGTATAATAGTATTCTGTCACAATAATATACCATAACTTATTCAACCATTCCCCAATAGGTGGACATGCCCTCAGTTTCTAGTTCTTTACCACCACAAAAAGAGCTGCTACAAATATTTTTGTATATATAGGTGCTTTTCCTTTTTCTTTCATTTCTTTGGGATATAGACCTAGTGGCGGTATTGCTGGGTCAAAGGGTATACACACTTTGATAGCCCATTGGGTATAGTGCCAAATCGGTCCCCAGAATGGTTGGACCAGCTCACAACTCCATCAACAATGCATTTAAAAATATGCCTGTTTTTCCACATACCCTCCAACATTTGTCATTTTCCTTTTCTATAATTAGCCAATCTGATAGGTGTGAGGTGGTTCCTCAGAGTTGTTTTAATTTGCATTTCTCTAATTATTAATGATTTAGAGCAATTTTATATGCTTATTGATAGCTTTGAGTTCTTCTTCTGAAAACTGCCTGTTCATACAGGATGGAATATCCTCTGTAGAGTTCATTCTGTATAGTTAATCTGGTGTTTTAAAAAACACATTTATAATTGAAATAATTTAATATTAATACCTTATCTCCTAGGACTGTCTTCAGCACACATCTTAAATAGGTAACAAAACCATTTTTTTTAATCCAGTCTGAGATAAGCCTCTTTTGGGTGGGCCTTTTGGTTTTATATCTTACATGCTGTAAAAGGTTAGAAATCATCTGATTTTTAAATTACTTAGTGCTAATTAGCTCCTGCTAATTACTCTGCTGATGTAATCCTTTTGATTATAGCAGACACAGCTGAGTTCAGCTACACCTAGGAATAAACCAGTTTTACCAAATAGGCTTCACCCTGTTGATGATTCAGACAGAGAAATTTCAAAGAAATCTCTTTCACCCTAAACTCACCATTTTCTTGCATTTTAAAATCACTGCTCTAGTCAGCTGCCAGGCTAGTCCATATGCATTCATGTATATGAAATGATCCTGTAAAAGGACCTACCTAGCACTGAATTCTTAGAATATCAGTCCCTGCCACTTTGGTGTATAATGAAATCATTTAAATATACATGGACTTGAAGGGGAGTGGGGATGGAAGCGGGGAGGAGACTGGGAAAGCAAAATCTCCTTCAAACTCTTTGAAATCTGAAAAACATCTAGCTATTGAAAAATTCTATTCTATTCCTTAAGGTAAGGTTTTCCTTTAGATTTATGGGTGGGGGTATATTTTGGTTATGTTTGTTTCATTTTGCCTTTGAGATTCCTCTTTGTCCCTAGGGAAATCAGTTTCCTTGCTTTCTTCTGTAAACAGTTGCCTACAAATACCTCCAAGCATCCATCCAGGGGGCCCCCATGGGAGAACAGAGGTTATAGGAGCCAATCACATTTCTAGGAAAAGAAAAAAAAAGTTTATCTAGATGAGTTATCGAATTTAAGAGTTGGAAGGTACTTTAGAGGTGATCTACTCTGGTCTCTTTGATGACTTTCTCCTTCTTTTCTCCATTTTAACATCACATATTACTTTTCCAGGGTTCAGCACTTCTGGTTGCCCTTTGGGAGCTTTTTCCTCATTTATTCCCTTCCAGCATTAGACTTTCTAAATGAAGTAGTTTCTAAACTCTCTCTTCATGGAAAAAAAAGCCTCCCAGCAGCTGGGATTCTTCCTATAGGTGACCCTCAGTTTTATGAAGATGAACTGTGTTCCTTGCATTTTTAGCTGCTTTGAACATTGTGACTAAATGAAAGGCAAGGAGCCAGGGCTCTAGGGAGTGAAAGATTTGAAAAACTATCATGCACACTTGATGAGGTACTCCAAGAAAGGGCAAAAATAAAGTGCATAAAAGTAATTCCCCTACTGTTAGATTTGAGTCTCTGAGAAAGATAGCATTATTATAAAGGACAATAAAAACAGACTATGAGAAAAAGAAATGCTCAAGTTCTTCTATTAATATTGATACAAAGTCTTAAATTGACATACTAACTTTCTTTCTTTTCTTCTGTGTTTAGCCATGAAAAGGTTTTATGTCCCAAATCTGGGACACAGAAATAGCTTCTCAGCCTCCAAGGAGGAGGCTGCCTCCCTGCCCCCCACCCTACCCCACCCACCAAAACCCCAGCCTTTCAAAGAGCAGATTTTCTTCTGTAAATGACTATGGTGGACTAGCCCTATTCATATTGTTGAAAACATAGAAAACGACTAAGAAAACAAGAAAATGACTTCTGTTAAATTGGTTATCTGACCTCTTAGGCTGTCAATAATTGAAGAATTTAATCTTGAGCTGTCGGCCTCACTGAATTTAATCAGCTTGTTAGGAACATTTGCCTTTGACCCTTCGCTTATCACTGATTCCCAGCTTCAAGCATGATGCCTTCTGAACCCTAGCTCCCTCCAAGACTCAATTCAAATTCCTGCCTCTTTAGAGGCCTTTCCTTATTCACAAAGATGTTAGTCCCCCACACCTCCACCCCTTCATCCATCACTGTGTATTTTTTTGGTATATATGCTAGAACTACTTCTCTGGGAATATGCTATGTCCCCCTAGTAAAATATAAATTCCTTGACAGCATTTTTTTCTTCCTAGCCCCAGTGCCTGGCACATTGTAGGGGCTTAGTATATGATTGCTGATTGATTGATTGACTGATTGCCTTTCCTCAGTCCCTGTGCCTGCTTGACCTTTCAGCTTCAGAGCTGTTTCACTCTATCCCTTACTGCTTTTCCTCCTCCTTCTTCTTCACTTTCCACTACAACTGGACACCTAATCCTAATTTCTCTTTTCTTTATTTCTTTTGCCTTATGTCTGTACACACTCCAGACCACAAGCATACAGGGTTTATTTACAAGGGAAAAGAGAATATACATGTTCAAAAATAGCATACCAGGATAAAGCAATTTGAAATTCACATAAAAGAAAGATACCTAGTCTCTCAAATTGATAATAAACTTGCTTAGCTACTTTGGCTAACTATGGTTCCCCAGATTACTCCATCATGGTCTTCAACTAGAGGTCACTAGGTGACACATTGGATAGAATGATGAACCTTGAGTCAGGGAGACCTGAGTTCAGATTTAGCTTCAGATACTGGCCAAGGTAATTTCAGGATATAATTCTCCTGGGAACAAGATAAAGGAATAAATGTGTGTGTGTGTGTGTGTGTGTGTGTGTGTGTGTGTGTGTGCCCCAACTGGGTAATTTGAAAGTAAGAAGAAGGGAATCACATATCACAAATGTTAAAAATCTGTCAAACATTCATTTTACTGAACCATGTGACTCTTTTCACTGAATGCTTCCCAGCATGTACCATTATCATGCTTCCTTAGGAAAAGAACTGCTTTAGTCTCAGAGGGAAAAAAAATCATTAGATTCTTTTATATATTATTACCACTAAAGTTTTACTCCAGTGCTTCAGAACATAACATATAATATATCATAAAATTCAGGAAGGCCATTCCAGCAGAGTACAGTCATTGGCAAGCCCTATCTTGCATACCTCTCTATGAAGAATGAGCCTCACTAATCTCAGAGAAGTTCAATCACCATTTCTTGTAGAGTGAGGAATACTTCAACCCCAGAAGCTATCAAAGACCATTTACTAATTTGCATTGGTATGGTTGTGGTCATGACTCCATTTGGGGTTTTCTTGGTAAAGATGCTGGAATGGTTTGCCATTCCTTCTCCAGCTCATTTTACAGGTGGAGAAACTGAGGCAAACAAGGTTAAGTGACTTGCCCAGGATCACACAGCTAGTATGTGTCTGAGATCAGATTTAAACTCAGGAAAATGAGTCTTTCTAAATCCAAGTCTGGTGTTTTATCTACTGGGCTACCTAAATGAATGGGTATCCTTCATTTCTAGACTCTAAGCATTTTCACTATCTCTTCCCCTTACCTGGAATACTACTGCCCCTTTTTATCTCTACCTCCTGGCTCTCCTGACTTCCTTCCAGTAAAAATCCCATCTTCTAGGTCAGCAGTAGGGAAGCTGCGTCTTTGAGGTTGCATGTGGCCTTCTAGGTCCTTAAGTGTGGCTTTTTGACTGATTTGTTCTGTAAAATTTGGATTCAGTCAAAAGGAGACATTTAAAGATGTAGAAAACCACATGTGGCCTCAAAGATGCAGATTCCCAATCTCTGTTTTAGGAGAAGATCTTCCTGATCCCCCTTAATTCTAGTACCTCCCATCTATTGATTGTCTCCAACTTATCTTGCATATATCTTCTTTGTACCTGGCTCTTTGTATGTTGTCAATGAACTCCTAGACAGCAGGGAGCATCCTTTGCTTTTCTTTGTTTCCCCACAGCTTAGCCAGTATCTGACACATAGTAGGTGCTTAATAAAGGCTTAGTTGGGGGTGGCTAGGTGGTGCAGTGAATGGAGCACTGGCCCCGGAGTCAGGAAGACCTGAGTTCAAATTCAACCTCAGACATTTGACACACTAGCTGTGTGACCTTGGACTAGTCACTTAACTCCAATTGCCCTGCCCTACTCCCTCCAAAAAGCAAAATAACAATAATAATAAAATAAAGGCTTAGTAACCAATTAACTGCTTAACTAATTAACATAGAACTTTAAAGTAATATACTCATTTGAAGTTTAAATAAAGCAACATTCAGGTTTCATCTTTAAAGGTCAATTCAAGGGTATCCTCTAAAGAGCCTCTATTTATCACTGACCTAAAATGCATTTCAAGGGCTGCTTTTTAATACAAAGAAAAGAATCCATTATTGACTAGAATAAAATTACAAATGTTAATAACATTAGTCATTCTATTCCAGTTGGTAACAAAATTATAGGAAAAATTTATGGAGTTCTTTTAAATCATCCTACAATTGCCTTTAGGTTCATAGACCCTTTATGATTTGCATCAGCAATTGATTTGTAAAACCCAAGAAAACTGCAGCAAACCCAAAATACAATTGCATTAGGAAAAAAATATAACTCGTCTTTAGATTGGCATCTTGGAAATTATTCAGGCAACCTTCAAAGCAAAGGCAAAAGCAATCACATTTCATCAGAATGTCTCTATGCATTATTATAAAATAAAGTCTCACTTTTTTTTACAAAGCCAAACAGCCTCATTCCAAAACATTTTAAAACCTTATTCTCATTTCAGTTTTTTTCCCAAAAAACCTGTGATTTCATCATTACAGGAAATTCCCTCTACCATTGCAGCTTAGTGACTGTTTTGCAACTCACAGTCCTAGAAGGTCACCTTTGGACCCCAAAATGCTAAGTGAATTGCCCAGGGTCACATAGCCAAGTGTTTCAGAAACTGGGCTTAAACCTAGGGCCTCCTAACTCTGGGGCCAGCTTGCTATCCACTAAAATTCATAATTTTATAAGAAAATATTAGCTTTCCCCACAACTTCAGTTTTAACTCTTCTGATCCAGCAGGTCCACAAAGAAGCACAGAAAAATATCTCAGGCCATGTTTCTCTCCAAGTTGGTTACTTTTGGTCCTCTTTAGTTAGAAATAAAGAATAAGAAAGTGA
Organism: Gymnobelideus leadbeateri; assembly: GCA_011680675.1. NCBI lineage: Eukaryota > Metazoa > Chordata > Mammalia > Diprotodontia > Petauridae > Gymnobelideus > Gymnobelideus leadbeateri. The sequence continues at coordinate 609,240 of WOXC01009822.1, read as the reverse complement.
AAGAGAAGACAGTAGAGGGAAAAGGTTGGGAAAAGAAGAAATGGAGCATTCAAAAGAAACAGGAAGATATACAAAATAATAAGCAAAGGAAAAGAGAGTAGGCAGGTGTTTTTAAAACCTGAAAAAAAAAACTAAAGCATAAATTTGAAGGATAAGGACAAAGCAATTCTGTTTTGGAGATAATGAATGGTTATTTTTCATAGAATATCAGTAGCCAACAAACATTAGATGCCTACTCTGTGTCAGGCACTATGATAAGCATAAAGGATACAAAAAGAGGCCAAAGAATGGTCCCTGTCCTCAAAAAGCTCACAACCTAATGGGGGGAGACAGCAAGCACACAAATATGGACAAATAAGCCAGCTGTGGAATGAATAGGAAATAAAAGAAAGAAGACAGCAGAATTCTGAGGGGATGGGAAAGGCTTCCTATAAAAGATGGGATTTTAGTTGGGACTTAAATGAAGCCACAGAAGCTATTAGGTAGAGATGGGAAGGGAAGACATTTCAGGCATGAGAGAAAGGAAAACTGCTGCAGAAGAGGGAGAGACCAGTGTCACTACATGGGGGAGAGTAAGGTGTAAAAAAGACCGGAAACATAGGAGGGAGATTGGTTATGAAGGGCTGTGAATGCCAAAGAGCTTTTTTGTATTTGATCCTGACAATGAGGAGCCACTGGAGTTTATTGAGTAGAGGAATGACATGGTCAGACTTGTGTTTTAGGGAAATCATTTTAGTAGCTGAATGGAGGATGGATTGGAATAGGGAGAGAGATTTGAGGTAGGCAGATCAACCAACAAGCTATTACAATAGTCTAGGACAAGGTGATGAGGGCTTCCAATGCCAGGATGGTGGTAGTCAGAGGAGAGAAAGGGAAGTGTTGGAGAGATGTTGCAAAGGTGAAATCTACAATCTTTGACAATAGATTGGACAAATATGAGGAAGGGTAGTGGGAGATACTGTAAGGAGTCCAGGATTACTCCCAGGTTGTCAGCCTGAGGTACTTGGAGAACAGTGTTGCCTTCTATAGTAATAAAGAAGATAGGAGGTGTTTAGAGGAAGGTTTAGGGGAAAAAATAATGAGTTCAGTTTTGGACATGTTTAGGTTAAGCTGTCTATTGGACATCCAGTTGGAGATGGCAATTACAGATGTGAGATTTGAGGCCTACAGAGAGGTTGGGTCAGGATAGGTAGATCTGAGAATGTGTCAAATGGTTCATTTAAAAGCAAAAAGATTTTTTTTAATCCCATGAGCACTTTTAAATTTTGCTAATTGTTGCAGGGAAAATTTATCAAGAATATAATGACTGAAAAAAGACAGAAATGAGAGAAAAACTAGAATTGTCGAAGGAGAGTAAAAAAATTTTACCTTCCAAAACTTGAAGTCAGACTTTCAAAGATCTGTAAAAGAATTCCTACAAATCAAAGGGTCATTAAATGTCAGGGAGCTTGGAACCTCTCCAGTGGTTCCTAACTGAGAGTCTATGGAGTTTTGAAAAATATTTTGTTAAGTACGTTTAACCTAATTGGTTTACTTTGTAATGCTAGGCACTTTATTCATTTAAAAATATCATTCTGAGGTGTCCACAAATTTTACTAAACCATCAAAGAGGTCCATGAGACAAAATTAAAAAAAAATTAAGAACCCTGTTTTACAATTTGTGGTATATGATTGTAGTGGAATATTACTGAGCTATAAGAAATGGTGAACAGTCATAAAAACCTGGAAAGACTTAAATAAACTGATGCAGAGTGAAGTGAGAAGAACCAGGAGAACATTAATACACAGTCACAGTAATATTGTAATGATGATGGAATGTGACTGACTTAGCTGTTCTCAACAATACACTGATTCAAGACAATTTCAGAGGACTCATGATGAAAAATGCTATCCACCTCCAAAGAAAGAACAGATGGAGTCTGAATGCTGATCAAAGCATACTATTTTTCACTTTCTGTATTTTTTCCTTTGGGTCTGTGTCTTCTTTCACAACATGACTAATAGGGTAATATGTTTTACATGATTGAACATGTAATACATATGAAATTGCTTACTGTCTCAAAGAGAGGGAAAATGATGGAGGGAAGGAGAAAATTTGGAACTCAAAGGTTTTTTTAATAAATATTAAAAATTATCTTACATGTGAATAGGGAAAAATAAAATATTATTTTTATTTTTTTTAAAGAACACTTGTACTAGTACAATCCCATTATTGTACTATGATGAATCCCAAAGGAGGGCAAATACAGAGCCAGTATAGAATTTGAAGAATTTTTACCAGTGTGGTAGTGTAAGGAAGAGAGAGGGAGCCTTGTAATTAAGAAAACCTACATTCAAAATCTATTTCTAATTCAAACCCACCATCATAGGGTTTTGACAAAATCACTTAAAATCTCTCTCTCTCTCTCTCTCTCTCTCTCTCTCTCTCTCTCTCTCTCTCTCTCTTTCTCTCTCACACACACACACACACACACACACACACACACACACACACACATCCTACCCCCAAAACTTAAAACTAATTCAGCCATAGGAAACTATGGCTGTGGAACATTACATATACTATCATAATGTTAATTGGCTGGCCAACTTTTCTGAATATTTTTTTTCTTTTTTTAATCTCTTGCTACAAAGGATGAATTGATAGGTTGGGAAGAGAGACTTACTAGAAAATTTAAAAGTGATGTAAAATCAGGAGATATTAATAAAAACTTAAAAATTATAAAAATAAAACTAACAATACATACCTTCTTGATCAGCTCCAAGAATACAAGTTTAGGGACTATAATGAAACTTGTTATCCCTCCTGACAGGTAGAGGATTTGAACTGATGTCTTTAGGGTCTGCCAGACCATTGGCCATAAATTTTCTCAGAGTTTCTTTCCTAGTTTCTTTGAACTTAGAAGGAGAGACCAGAAAAAAGCAGAACAGCAAATATTTTTTTATTAGGCAAACTGGTCATATATGTCCTACTTTCATATTTTAAGTTTGCAAAATGTCAATCATGCTGGTGGGATGTTAAAGGGAAGCACCTGCCTGCCATTTGTCAGATATTTTTTTCTTTATTTTAAAGCCTTATACTGCACTGACTTGTCTATTATCGTCCCTGTTTTACCTGTTAGAGGTCCCAGCTCTTACATTGTGTCAAACAAAATATTGTAGGAGTCACAATATTCTGTACCATTTTTTTCATTTCTTCTTACAAAAGAGGGTTCAATAGGTAGGGAAGGAAGAGGGACTTAGGAAACTAAAATGATGTAAAAACAGAAGATATTAGTAAAAACTAAAAATTATAAAAATTAAACTAAGAATATAAATGCCTCTCTGGAAACTTTGTATTTGGCAAGAATTATACCTAAAACCTAACTTCTAGATTTATGTTTCTCTTACTGTTCAATTTCTCCCCCAAAACACTTAAATCCCCTCATAAGCAATCTCATGAGATTTTTATCTTGTTTACAAAGCTCTTCAGTTCACTCACATTTCAGAGAAGAAACAGATCCTTTATATTCACTTTTCTTTCAGATATTTTGTGAAAAACTTCTCTTACCCTGACTTTTTATTTCTCTCTTTGCTCTCCCCCAAACCTCCCAAGCAAGCACACTGCCTCTAGAAACCAAGAACCTGGGTTTACATCTCTTCTCTGATGATTACTATAAATCTGTGACCTTGGGAGAATCGTTTAGACTCCTTGGATCTCTCTCTTCATCTGTAAATGGTGGGGGAGCAGGAGGGATAGGCTAGATTGCCTCTGAGGTCCTCCAGCTTTAAGTCTGTGATCCTATTATCTACAGCTGCTCTGTATCTTACCATTTTTGTCCCACTTATTCTGTATCGTCATTTTTCACTTCTCCTGAATGTCCTAAAAGAAAGAGCTTTCTTTTTTCTAAAAGAGACATCATGATAAAAATGGAAAGAGCACAGGACTTTGGTGTTGACTTTTGTGTAACCTTGGGAAAGTCCCTTAATCTCTCTTAAGAGTCAGGCTCCTTATCTATAAAATGTTTATATTATTACCTACTTCACAGACTTGTTGTCAGAACTAGACATATTTAAAAATACCTGGGCGGGGGAGGAAAGAGCAACTAATGATTTTATTTTTAATAATATTGACATAGACTACATTTTGCAAAAATTAATCAAGGCAGAAATTGATTATATATTTTATAGATGAGTCTACGAGCAATCATTAGATTGACTTCCATTTTCAAGATACTAGCTTCTGTTCCTTCCAAGAGCCTCAGTCAGGCACGTGTACGTGCACAGACATACACTCTTTTCACTAGTTCCCAAGGAAACTTAGTTGGAAAAGTGAAAGTGGCTAATCTATGTCAAATATGATGTATTTTAAATGTTTCAGCAGAGAGTGGGTGTAACAGTCCTTTGTTTAAAGATGATGAGTTATTGAGTATATTCTTGCTTTGATTGTCTTTGAAAAATTTCTGCTCTGGTTAAAAAGTTTTATTCTTGAGTGTTGAAAATATTTGTCTGAAAATCTTTGTCTCTTTTTTTTTCAATTTTTCCTAGATAGTATAGCAGAAATTTCATTGTTGTAAAGGACTAGATCAAACTTCTGTAAATGTCCCTTGGAGTTAAGCTCATTTGACTGACCACAGAATCCCAAGCCTTGATTTGAGTCATTAAGGTTAACCTATGGGCAACCCATGGGTTCCATTGGTATCTATACGGTAAAGAAAAGATTTAGATGGCCTCTGTGGCAAATTTCTAGGAGGATATGGACAAGTGCTGCCCCAGATGGGCAGGTTTGGATAGGTTACAAGCTGCACTGTGGAAAGAAGCATCTGCATTGATTATATCAGAGATACATGGAAGTATTGAGGAAGAATAATTAGTTGCCACCTCCTCTTCAACCAAACTGTTCAGAAGTTCTCCACTCATCCGGGGGCAGAGATGCAATGAGTAACCAAGAGCTAACAGTCTTGGTTTTCAACATATTTCCCAGCTTTGCGTGTTCACTGAAGTTTTATTAACACCTATTCTTCACTTCTCAACTACCGACCCACGCCTTCCTCATTTCTGTCCCAGGACTCCTTGTCATTGATGGAAGTGATAGGAAAGGGCAGAGAGATTTGATTCCTACCAGCTGGCATTTTTTAAGGGAAAAAAGTCCCAAAACTCATAGTTATGAAAACTATTAATCAGGGCAATGAAAATTTCATTTTGTAGAGTTCTTTATAATTTTTTAAAGACTTATTTCTCTCAATACTCACAAATATCCTACAAGATAAACAGGATGAGTGGTATCACCCCCATCATGGAAGTTTCAGAGTTCAGTAATTCACCAAGGTCACACACTGCCTGTAGTGTCAGAACCAGAATCTAAAGCCTTGTCTTCTCATTCTAAGTTCATTTTTCTCTTCGTTCTGGTTTCCCTGCTTGCCTAAGTTGCTGAGAGGTTCAGCACTGAATTCAGGGCCCAGCTATAGTGATTAACTCATGCCTAGTTCCTGGCACATCTATTTTTCTGTCCTCCTGTAACTAAGTTTTTGTTTTTTTTTTTTTTTTGTACTACCCCAAATCATTTATGGAAGCAGAGTACATTTTGTGATGAAGGAATGAAGAAGGCATCAGTGTAAATCTTATAGGACTACATTTTTAAGATAAATGAGCCATCCAAATCATTCCCTCTAAAGCCCTTCTAAATTCAGAGAAACTGTATATAATCTTGCAAGGCTTGGATCTATAATTTCATTTCTATAAGAAATCATCCATAGCTTACAGTCTTAGAGAATCCCTGGGCCATGGAAAGGTTTAGTGACTGGCTCACAGTCAAATACATAGTGTGTTTCAGAGACAGAGCTTAAACCCAGATCTTCCCAATTCCAAAGCTGGCTTTTAGGCACTAAGCCATGGAAAAAGACAGCTATCATGCCCTGCCTGAGTCTCTTCTCCAGGCTAATCATTCCCAGTTCCTTCAGCCAATCCTCATATGTCATGGACTCAAACCCTTCATGATTCAGGTTTCCCTTCTCTGGATACTCCCCAGTTTAGCTATGTTTTTCCTAAATTGTTGCTCCCAGATTGAACATTTCCAAGGTGTTCTTGCCAAGACAAGGCACAGAAAGATTATTTCCCCCTTATTCCTGGAAACTATGCCACAGTCAAGACAGGTCAAGACCATCAATGGCTTGTTGGGTTGCTACGTCATTCTGCTAGCTCATTTCAAACTTGCATTCGAACCAAAAGATCCTAGATCATTTTCCATCAAATTGCTTTCTAGCTATGCCTCCCCCATGTTGCACTTGCGAAGATGATTTTTCAAACTGAAGCATAAGAGTGAATACATTTCCATGTGACAGCTTTTCAAATACTTGAAGACATATCTACTGTCCTTCCAAAGTAGTCTTTCTTCCCTGTTTAACATTCCAGGTTCCTTTAAATGATCCTCTGAGTTCACCTGAACATTCTATTTCCAATTCATCTTAATGCAGACCTAGAAAGGTGCAGAATCTCAATAATCAATACCAGAAAAACAAGGAGCTCACAATGAGACAGTAAAATGAGCCAGTTTTATTGAGGGGAAATACTCACAAAATACAGAATAGTCATGGAAGGTGGTGGAAACCAGTCAGGTCTCTTGAGCCCTCAGGAGGAATTGGGTACCCCTCTGGGGCCCCAGAGGCAATGGTGCATCTTCTCCCCAAACCAGTGACCTCTGGTAGGTCTTTATAGAGTTCTTATTGGGGTATAGCAGGACCAGGCTTTGGAGGAAGAGGATGAGGGGCCTAGACCTGAAGACTGGTGCTGACTCATTCTAATAAATAACAGAGAAGACTGATGGGAAACTGAGGAGAGAGACAGAGCTGATACTTAAACTCCCTGCTGATGAGAAATGGGTCTTTGGGCTAGTCTCACTCAGTTTCTTGACAGAGGTTTTAAGCTTCCACTAGGTTTCTTCATTTAGTGGGTCAGTATCACTTATCTCCCAGGTTTGATGAGAGGATCAAATGAGATAATAATTGTAAAACAATTAACACAGTGCCTGGCACATAATAAGCACTATATAAATGTTAGTTATCATTATGAGTATTAGTATTCCTTACAAGGACCCTCTCTGATCTTCCATTCCCTCCCATATGCAATAAAAATGTCATGTTTAATATGTTCATTGCATTTCCATAAGGGTGAAATGATTAGGAGCTGATAGAAGAGTTGACAAATTAGTTAACCCATTAGAAGATGTTAACTAGATCATAGACTTACAACTAGAAGGGACCTTAGGGACCAACTAAGTCCAGCATACTCTTTTTGCAAGTAAGGAAACTGAGGCAGAGACAGATAAAGTGACTTGCCCAGGGTCACACAGAGAGTGTCTGAGACAGGATTTGAACTCAGTTCTTCTTGACTCTAAATCCATTATACCACCTTAAAGAAGTAAATCAGGAAACAAAGAGGATACTGGTTACTTAGGACCATGGATGTGCATACATCTATATTTTTAAGGAACCTCAAAAGCCATTTAACTTAATCCCCTCATTTTCCAGATGATGAAACAGACACAGGAAGGTAAAGAGATTTTTCCCTCATCATCACTGTCCAGGGAATAACAGGTACTTCAGTTCTTATTCACACCAAGTTTGAGGTCCTAGTTGGAGAAATTTCTGAGGTCACTGTGCAGAGCAGATATTTACCTTTGTGGAAGAAAATGGATATTCCTTAACACATACTTAGCTCCCTGTCTTTGCAAAACACAAATTAATTCATGTATTTTCTAAGAGGCAGCTGACTTTTGCAGAGAAAGAAGCTGAAGCCTTTTGTGGACTTAAGTTAGTGCAGTAAAAATACTCAACTAAAAATAAGAAAAACAACAAGTACCTTTTTTCCTTCAAATGGGATGTACTCTAATTACAACCTGGAACCTCGATCTTAATGTTCTCTGAAAGTTTGCATTAAAGGATAACTAATGGGAAATTGTGTACACTAAAATTATGAGCTGACCTTTTGTTTCTCCACTTAACTAATCCTTCCCGAGCCATGCAGCAGCATATCAAACCTGGGGAGAGAGTACAAAATTACTGAATCCTGAATTTAGTTGGTCACTTTGTGGGGATAAAAAAGGGAGTAATCCAATAGTCTGCCTTCCAACACGAATCATACTGGCTCCTTTGCTGCTGCGTGGGCAGCTCTAAGGCCCTCTGGGATTACTCCTCAGCAACAGGAGATGAGTTATTATTGCTGATCAATAAAACTAAAGTTGGCCATAGCCTATTTTAAGATGCCTTCCCGGTTTTTATTTTAATTATCTGATGGAAAAGAGGTTATAAAAATCTACTCTCCACACTGCAATACCTCTCCATGTCCTTCATAGCAACAACAGAAAGAACCCCTTCCAAGAAATTTTTTTTCTTTCTGGAGTACAATCCAGCTTTAAACAACTAAATACAGGGGTAGCTAGCTGGCCCAGTGAATAGAGCATCTGCCCTGGAGTCAGGAGGATCTGAGTTCAAATTGGGCCTCAGACACTTAACACAAAACTAGCTGTGTGACCTTGGGCAATTCACTTAACCCCAATTGCCCTACCTTCCCCTCTCCAAAAAGCAAAAAAAAAACCCCAAAAACAAACAACTAAATACAGTGTCATTTCTTCTTCTTGACTTTCCTCTTTACTGGAGGGGAAAGGGCTCTGTTAATTGGCTTCTATCTATACAAATCACTTTAGAAAAAGATCAGGTGGTCATAGATTTAGAGATAGAAGGAAGTTTAGAGTGTGCTCATTTAAGGATCAAGCAATCTAAGAGCCAGAGGTGTGCTCAGTGTCCCTTTAGATATTGGTCAAGTTACAGAATAGGGCTGACCACCTTCCAGGCAATAGGATAAGCTCTCTTGAGGTCAGGCCAATTTTAATCCCCTGCTTCTTCCCCAACACAAATAAAATTCACTCCTTAGGCTGATATTCAAGGCCCATAATAATTTGGTTCCAATATTAGCTCCCACTAATATCCTGCATGAACCCCTTACTTCAACCAAATTGGCCTATTCATTGTAGCAAGTTTAACTAGTTGTTTCTGTTGTTCAGTCATTTTTGACTCTTCATAACTCCATTTGGAGTTTTCTTGGCAGAGATACTGGAGGGGTTTGCCATTTCCTTCTCCAGTTCATTGTACAGATGAGGAAACTAAGGCAAACAGGGTTAAGTGATTTACCCAGGGTCACATAGCTATTAAGTGTCTAAGGCTGAATTTGAACTCAGGAAGATGAGTTTTCCTGATTCCAGGCCCA